>OX442355.1:11392601-11615101 GCA_949357725.1 Hyperoplus immaculatus | reverse complement strand
TGACCCTCATATTGTATTAGTAAGTTCACCTATAATATCTGTTGTTTAAACACAGGACATATTCTGGCAATAACACTTATTTTGCAAGACAGTCAAGTTGTGAACTCTCAGCCCCCTGAGTCATTGGTCTGGGATCATATCCAAACAGAGTGTTGACTGTCTCACTTACACTGTCTGTGTGACAGGTCCCTGAATAAATAAAAGTTTGCAAGTTAAGTGCAGTGCACAGTGTCAATCCAAAAGAGCTAAAACAATAAAGACACCACTGCCAGTAGCCAAGATACATAACTAATGCAATTCCCTATGAACTGAACATGTCACTACTGATAAAAAACATGTGCAACAGAGATAAATAATGGGGTTGACTGTGTGAGTGATGCATGATGTCTGCAGGCACACATGTGGCACATCCTGACCTGTTGATATGCTCACATTGACCCAAAAGGAGTAATGTGGAAATATTGTTTCTTTAAACATTCTGATGTAACCAAATCACCAAAGATAAAGTGAAGCGGAGGCCTGTTCTCAGTAGTTGTTAGTAAAATTTAAAAACAATTACTGTATTTTTGTTAATTCCTTAAAACACATATATAATGTACAACTCAAGTATTCAGATATGCACATTTAAATATGTTGGAAGAGATTCCTTCAATATGCTGGCCAACAATATTATCTTGTATTTGGTATGCAGCCCAAGAGAATCAGCTTTGGCCCCTCGGCCGCTCAGTTTCAGCTCAATCTCCATTGGAGGTTTTGCATGTGGGTCTGGGAGGAGTGGTAAACTGTTTATTTCTCAAGCACCACTCATCGGAATGCAATCTGCCCGCAAGCCATCAAATCTACAGACAGAGACATATGGAATTTGTAGCGTAGATTGGGGCAGTGATGGCCTCTGTCTTGAATCACAAGCATACACATCGTTTTTATAAGGATGCATTCTAACAGCATAATAAGGAAGCTGTGTGTATGTGTTTGTTTGTGCATCTATGTGTGTGTGTTTGTGTGTGTGTGTGTGTGTGTGTGTGTGTGTGTATGTGCATGTGCATGTGTGCGTGTGTTTTGGGTGAAGACCAAGTTACACAAAAGCCTAATCTTTCTTTTTTCCTTCCTATTCTTTTGACATGGCAGCGGTCTGATAGACCCTCCACACTGGAGCCCATTTATTTAATCCCCCTCTCCTTTCTTCCTCCTGTCCCGTCAAAGGAAAACTGAAGGAGAACCACTTATTAGCTGTTTTTTTTTCTCTTTCATTCACCCACTGATGCATGCAGATAAAGAACAATATTTGCATCTTTCCGTCACATCCACATTAGCCCTTATACATTCCCCTGAAACACTACAGTGCATTTGAATGCGGTATACACACATGAAAACCAGCGCATTTATTTAACTGGGGAACTTGGCTTTGAAAGTCACCAACCGTCTCCTTGTTCGTGACAGGTTGTCTCATAATATGCACAACATATTCGCTGTAATAGTCTTCTTTGCATTCGGCAAATAAGAGAGGCAGTTTGGCTTCACAATGGATGTTCATATCCAATATGGGCACGCTATAATGGCATCGGATTTGTTATTTACATTTATTCAGTCATGTATTGGACAAAGTTCCATCTTTGTCACATAAATACATGCCCCAGTGATGATACAATTTCTCTCCTATCTTTCTGTTTCGGAGCCTTGTTTTCCAAAGTCTGCTCTTTACAATATGGAGGTTAAGATCAATGTCTTGGCATGTGCCTGTAAGCCATGTCAGTTAGATGATAATCTATTCTTTTTTCTTTTCTTTTTTTTGTCTTGCTTTCAAGATAGCTCGATTTTTACAAAATATCTTATTCGATGGAAACTTACTGAATATTTTTTTTGTGTAATAATAGGGCGCCAATCTGTATGAATTACATATTTTTATTTCATAATTGTTTCAAATGTATAGTCACATTCAACTGGAATACAAAGCAGAACATGAATAGATTAAAAAGAAAGCTCACATGCTGTAGGTTTGTAGTGTATAGAATCTGAGAGAGAGAGAGAGAGAGAGAGAACAAGAGAGAAAGAGAAAGATGAATCAAGACAGTGCACAAGTCAGAGAGACACAGTTAGCAAAAGAGTAAGAGACAGACTTGTGACGAAGAGCGTGTTGAATGTGATGTGGCATTAATGTATGGTCAGTGAATATAAGATAACCCCACTTTAGTTTCTTAAAAGAAGAGGAAATGCTTTACATTCGTGCCACTTCTGAACTCACTACTAATTTAAAAAAAATGCATTAAGGGTTCTCTTCTGTATGCCTTATCTGTCTTCTGTTTCTCTTCCCTCAGGTTTGACCCTCAGAAGGGCTTTTGGTGCCAGCTCCTTGAGGGAGGAAAGACAAAATGTTTGGGAAAGAGCAAAGGGAGAAAGTACCCACCTATGGAGCCAGAGGTAAACTTAGTCACATTCCACAAAAAAAAGGAATTATCATACAGAAATGTCGACCATCTGAAAAGTATGTTTATTTTTAGATTCATTACACTTCATGTGTAATGCATCTATAATATATGAAAGTTTCACTTTGTAGATTAAGTTACGGGGGAAAAAAAAATTCCATTGATATATATATATTTTTTAGATGCACCTGTATATATGCATTGAATGAAATGTTATAGAACGAGACAAATAAAAAAGAGAAAGCTCCCCTGCCTGCCTGAATGACAGTGACAGCCTGCAGTGTCCTTCCATCGCTGTGGCAAACATTTCCCACAGGACTCCTGCAACGGGGTGGAGGCTGTCAAACAATCAGATTGAGGCAGAAAGTTACAACCTAATTATGAGGATTCAGTGGTGACACAACACCCATGAGAGAGAGAGAGAGAGAGAGAGAGAGAGAGAGAGAGAGAGAGAGAGAGAGAGAGGATGGTGGACGGTGGACGGTGGATGGAGGGGGGGATTAGGACAGAGGGAAAGAGAGGTAGAGGGAGGAAATCCTATCCATAAATCTTTTTCCTGGCCACTGATTCCACCGAGGAGAGAGCAGACCTGCAGAGACTACCAAATCACATGTTTCGCTCTCACATGAAGACCAACACACACATAGATTCAATTTGCCTTCCCCACCGCGTGCGCTCACACACACACATGGCTGATGGCGTGTGTCTCCTTGTCACCTGTAATTAAGCTGTGTTTGAATTTCCACCGGGGGATTAAAGGAGAGGACAGGTGAGGGGAGGAGATGGAGAGAACAACAAGGAGGGCGGGGAGGGAGGGGGGAAAGCTGAAATGATGGATGCACACAGGAGAGAGAGATAATGGATCTTGTGGATTCCTCGTGCTATTTGCTGCCTCTCTCTCTCTAACATCTCTTTTGTAAGCTCTGTTTGGCATTTTAGTGGCCTTAAAAGTCCTTTCGGGGGGAGACATGAACCAATCTAAACGATGGCATAGCATTCATCTCTCTCAATATCTTCTTTGACCCATGCTCCCATGCTATCTATTTTCCCCTTGAAATATCCCTCCCTTCCAAAACCCTTTTTCACTCACTGCACTTGACACCTTTCTATCGTCCTTCTGTTTTTCCCCCTTTGTCTCTTTGTTCATGATTCCCTACACACACCCCCCCTCTCCCTCCCTCCCTTGATGTTTTCCATGTATTTCTATGATTTCTGTCGCACCCAATCTGTCACTTATTGAATCTTTTTCTCTCACCAACTTTCCCTATTTTGTTTTGCTTCTCTCTTTTTCTCTCTCTCTGTCTCTCTGTCTCTCTCTCTCTCTCTCTCTTTCTCCATCTCCATCTGCTCAGGCCCATGCGTATCTGTCGCGGTACTACAGGGAGCACAACGTGGAGCTGTCAAAGCTGCTGCATCGTCTGGGACAGCCCCTTCCCTCCTGGCTAAGAGAGGAGCTTCAGAAGGTCAGCATGAATTAAATGAGTGACACTCATCTCATCACCCGGCATAAACATAAGAAAGGAAAAAGGAAAAATGTCTATAAAAAAGTCACCTTCATTGGATGTAGTGAAAAGACATTTCTTAGTTCTGTTTGTTTTTCTGAGTCAGCCACAGCATGTATTGCAAATTGGTCCTACTTATCAAAGTCAAGAGCAAGACAGCTTTGAGCGAACACATTACTTTTACAGTAGCTGTCTGCAGTCCCACAATGAGTCAGATTCAAGCCATAGTCACAATGTCTATCTTTGTGGAAAAACCGGTGGCTCTAGATTTGATTGACAGCGCTAAAAACCTAAGCATGCAACCTTTCAACAGTCACAGAAATATAGAGCCATGCCCACTTCCAAACCAGAAAAGCCAGGACAAAACGAAGTTTACAAATACAGAAATCTCTCATGAGAAATAACCTGAAACTGCTCTGTGGCTTTGACTGATCTGTGTGTGTGTGTTTGTTCATGTAAGGCCCCATTGAAAATGTTTCAATGGAATATAATTGGACAATGCAAAATACAAAAGAAGAACAAAATCATCTTCTTCTAAATGTTTTGTCATCTCAGAGTCCTGTCAAGGTCTACTCACAACATGCAGTTAAATGAGGCTTTGGTAGATTGTGTAAGTGCTGCTGTGCTGACAGCCATATCCTCCTTGATCTCTGCGGAGCCCCCCTTTTCCTCCCGCAGTGCTCAACATTGTTTGTCTTTTTTGTCTGAGGATTTGTTTGTGCCGCCTGGTTGTCATTGTTTGTGAATCAGAGGGGAGCCACATGACAAGTCCGCTTTGCTTTTTTCCAGCCCATTCGCAGCAATCACAGCAACATTGTTTCTTTCATCTTTTCACAGTTGGCATTTGAATCAATAGGTAAAGAAAGTCTAATTAAATAACTTGTTCCCTCTGTTTCCCCCCCACCTCTTTTTCTTTGTTTTCCATCTCCATCCCCCCTCCCTCTCTTTTACCTCTTTGTGAAGGTTAGATAACCTTTGCATCCATGAACTGGGGTTAAAGGTCAAGGGGTCGAAAACCCAGGGAGTGAACAGGAGCACCTAACCTTCAGATGCACTGATGTCTGTGGCCTTTTTACTGAACCCTGAAGAGAAGGCTAGGACCAGGTGCCCGGGTGCTGTGAATCTGCTGCTTGAAGGAGCAGACGTCATGAAACCGCAAAGAGACATTGATGGGCTGAAACTGAACTATGGATGGATGGATATATGGATGGATGGATGGTCGGATGAAAGAATGACAGTTTCACTGCTCTGAAGAAAGACGGACTAAAAGGGAAGAACCACATTATGATCGGGAGGAGAACGATGGGAGACAAGGAGCATTTGGCGAGTCTTTAATGCACCGGACCCTTTTAAGGAACTGTGGTGAAATCTGGTGCAGTCCTGCAGTGACTATGGTGGTTATTTCCTCCCATTATTTCTATAATTATTGTTATATTTTCACCTTTGTTTTTTTTTATGCCAAAACAGCGCTGGTCAGCTGTGCGTGGTAAGTTCCCATAGAGAAGACTTTTGCACTGCATTCTGTTCTATGTATCTCCGAGACGAAAACAAAAACACAACTTTTTTTGAAAAACGCAAAAGAGTGTAACAAGCAGGGATCATAAATGCATAGACTCAGGGTGAGTGACAGGAAGTTACTTTCCATGATATTTTTTTTAAATTTTTTTTGTGAAGCTAGTATCTGGTAGATCTGGTAGCCTTTTCCAACCTTAGATACTGTATGTCACTTGAGGCTTTCACTGGAATGTGTGGTCTGACAAATGAGCCACTGAAGCAAGATGCATCACCCGCCCATTGTTTGCCTGTGACGAGCCATGCAGAAGAACACCGTGTTCAGTCAGCAGAGCATGAGCGCTGAAATCATCTCGACACAGGACTGAGGTGACATGAGTTTGTGGTAAAAGAAAGGTGACCAAAATGAGCCTAATGGATTTGACAATAAATTCCAAGACCCTTTAAGTAGCTCTTGTAACCGCAGGCAGTTTATGTTTATGTCAGTGTCTCATTTAGGTCTCTATCTCCTCTTTTGTTTCCTGTTTAGAACCAGTGGCCTACATTGTTGAGCTGCAATTTGAATGCAAAAAAAAGTCCTAAATGTCAAACACAGAAACCAAAATTAAAGAAATGGATATGACTGACAGCACAAGATGTTTTTCTTTTTAAATACCCAAGCAACATAGAACATACACATTGTGTACACATACTTTGCGGAGACATACCTGCACAGTTCCGTAACAATGTACCATTTGTCCTCTGAGGTAAGTGAAAATGACATGCATGACGGTTAAACATTAAGTCATACAGCAATGTGAAGTTTTGACAGGGACGCTCCTTTACTATTCTTATTTTGTATCAAATGTACAGTGCACACAACATTGTGTCAGTCAGAACAATACAAACAGAAATCTTACACAATCCTAAAGATTAAAAAACAAAACAAAATAATGATAAACAAACAACAGAAGAGCGCACATTCACACCATGGTAAGTGTTTTGAAATACTGCAGGTGGATTGAGGGTTGCCAGGTGGAGATCGTGTTTGTCAATCTGCTGTTCGGCTATAATATTTTTCCCTGATCATAAACTGTAGAACACTTGCAATAAACCTTGAAAGTGATGGAGGGCTTTGACATTACTGACGCACCAGGATACAGTGTGTAGCCATGAAGTCACAAAAGGCATCCACCGCCTGATTTATGCCTCTAGAGTCTAAACACCACTGTCATAAACAGGCATGACATATCAGAATGTCAGACTAGACTGTATGAGAAATCAATTAAAACATCCATTAAAATCTTTTTTTGATGTATCTTCATCTATATTAACGATCTAATATGTGTGTGCTTTTATACGAAACAGCGTCCCACAAATGATGATCTCAATTTACCGACTCTCCATGCCTGCAGTTGGGAGCCTGAACTGACTATGTAAAGGGATGAAATCATTTCACATACTCCAGTTATGGCTCATTTGCTGCAAGCTTCGATCTTTACTGCAGAGCTCACAGGGGCTGGTAATGGCAGGGAAGCAGTGTTTTCACTAATTAAGTCTCTCGTGTGCTTACATTTGAGGAAGCTTTTTCGTACACGGTGTTATGGTCGTCATATTTTTTGGTTCATTAAAACCCAAATTTAACAGATGGGTTCATAATGGAAGGTATAACAGTAAGTATCAGTGTGTTCCCTGCTGAGGGAATGGTATATTTAGTGTTTTATACATCATTGTTGAAAAGTTAAAAAAAAAATAGGCCTGTGATGTGGATATGAAAAGGGCAATGTATTTAAAGCCGCACAAAAGGTTTCAGCATGGTAACAAGCCCCGGGAAAATGTAGGTTGCTACGTAATCTTCTTCAGTATAGGTTTGTAGATATTTTTGCTCAAAATACCTTTTAATATTATAGTTTCAAATATTAGATTTGGAAAAAGAGGCCACGTCCCAGTTAGAGTCAGTACACTGATCTTGATATTATCAGTCTAAAAGTAACACAAATCCCATGTCTGTAAACCTTCAAAAGCAGCTGGTTGAGGAGGGAGTTTCTAGCAGCCCAATTGGATTTGCATGAGATGGCTCTTACTCAGGTTTAATCATTATCATTAGATCAATCTTTAGATCTCACCCAACTGGTTTCCCCAAGTGTTGCCAGACTTTAAGGGATGGAAACAGATATGAGTAGAAATAAATGATCTGTGTATAATGAGCCCTTCTGTTCTGCACCACCTCTGGTGACATCTTATAAAAGCTCATTAGTGCAGAAAGCTATATGGCTAGAGGTTCAGTGGGAATAGTAAAAAGAAAAGAAAAGGAGGATAAGGGCCATGCTGTCTGGCTCCCCTATATTCCTAACTGGAATTCAAAAAACGCACAATATTTTGATGCTGATAACAGCATGTTTGAATGATTTGAATTGAACTGTTTGACATGGTTTTGAATAAGAAAAAATGACAAAAGACAACAAAACCAAGATAAAAACAGTGGAAAAACAAAAGCTTTTTGTATTCAGTCTAAAATGACATTTTTAGAACAGACATTTTGATATTAAATTAATCCTTAAATGAAATTAACGTACCTGTGCATGTATATTTTGTTTTCGATAGATGTTTTATTATTACTTTCAACCCAAATTATGTTTTTCGAATGTATTGATCCCATAATAAGAGTAGAGCTTTCACCAAAGTGTCTTTGTACACATAATTTGAGAAATTGTTTGATATTTCATCATATTTAGCATATACATTGAGCTCCATTGTTTTGTGACAATAACCACAGGAGGGAGCTCTCAAACAAAAAGAAACTGTGTTCTGACCGTTCTGAATGAGAGCAGTTCTAGGGAGTCAGAATAGGAGATGTATAAAATAAAATGATGGAGATGCAGGTTTACTCGGATAAACATCCTCCCTACAGCAAGTTTTGTCTTCTGAGCTCATTAGCTAAGCTAGCTTTCTCTAGTCTACCTCTACTGTTCATGTGTTTAAAAAATGAAATAAAAGAACTAAATAAAAAGGGATACAAAGGCACGGTGTTGCACAATGACATGACATTTCATGTTTAGCCATATATCTCATAAAGTGCTCATTAATTCAATATTTTAAAATTAGCCATAGTATTATGGTATACAATCTGACTTTATGGGTTACGACGCAAACCACACGGTGGTGCTATTCAGTTTGATGTAAAAACCCACTGAGCTAATTAAGAAATAAAAGCAGTTGAGTCTGACCCAAGGAGGAAGCGCATTCCAGTGTCCTCTGTTTGTAATTTCACGATCAGTCAACATGTGTGGCAAGGTTGAGTGACAACATAGCTGTCAGAATGAAATACTGGTAACACTTTATAATAACTATCCATTGTAACTCGTTAATAGATCATTAGTAAACTCTTAATTACTGATTATTAATGATTTGTTAAGTGTTTGTTAGCAGTTTGTTAAGGATTTATAACAATGGTAGATAGTTAATAGCTTAATAATTGAATCAGTTCATCTGGGAGGTAATCCGACATTAACTGATCACGTCACGTCCATGGCATGCACAGTGTGTATTGAGTTTATTTAAAAATATTTGAAAATGGGGCTGCCCTCAGTTGCCCATGCACTGTGTATAGTCTATAGCCTATTTCAGCCTCGTCGGTATTTCGGATTACCTCCCAGATGAACTGATTCAATTATTAAGCTATTAACTATCTACCATTGTTATAAATCCTTAACAAACTGCTAACAAACACTTAACAAATCACTTATAATCATTAATTAAGAGTTTACTAATGATCTATTAACGAGTTACAACGGATAGTTATTATAAAGTGTTACCGATATATATGCTATACAGATGAGCATATTTGTATACACCTTGCATGCAACTTCTCACTGTAAGACTAAGTCCCAGTACCTAAATGTGTGTTGAATCAACATGGAGTGTTTCCCTTTTAAATGGGGACTAGTCAGAAAATGGCTGCCATTCCTGTAAACACTGTGTGGGGGGTGTGAGTGCATACACGTTGTCTGACACGGTGGTGCTCACTTTGACAGTTTGCAGCCAGAAACAAACCTGAATACACCCTGTCAGTTCCAGCTGCTGTCCTCTCACAGCAGTGTGGGAACAACAGAGGACGTATAATAAAAAGTGCAGCAACCAGTGAGGAATTCCTTTGCAGTCTAAACTATGGCTGTACCTGCCTTAATTAAACACACAACAAAATCTGAGGCGTACTAAATTTAAGTTTATGAAGAAACATACAGTACATTAAAACATAATACATTGTCAGTAAACACCAAATAAGGCAGTGCAGTGTGTATGTGTTTTTCAAGTGTATCAGATTGTCAAAACCTCGACAACACCAAACATCTAGACCAAGACAGTTATCAACACTTAGAGAGGCCGTCATGTGCATGGATTCACTTTAGTCCCTTCCTTTTCTCTGCACATTTAAAACAGCACTGAGCCAAGGACGAGACCTAATACCTGCTTTGTACACAGTAAACAAAGAGCACAATGGAGAAACATTACATATACAATAAGGGAAATGAGGACGCAAGTCATAACTCACTTTGGCAAATGGCAATAGGTCTAGAATGCTTAATACAAAAGCACTGAATTAGTGCAAAGTCTTATCATGCCATTACTTGTGTGCTTTTGCATGACTCCATGCATGTGTACTGTACGTTTGTTTAACACTGTGGTCCCTTTTCAACGTGTTTCATCACATATTTAATATCATATATTACAAAAAGCAAGTAAAGAAAACATTATTTTGATGAGAAGCAAAATGATTTGAGTAGTATGCAGTGTCACAAGTATTTGCTTGAGTTTTTAAAAGCACCATCCAAAAGCTTGCAGCCCATGAAATGATTAAGTCCTTGAAATAAGTGCTAATGATTTAGATGAGAGAAAATCTATGCCTTCCTCCCTCCCCAAAAAAAGGGAAGAAAGTTTATAGGAGAAAAAAGGTCCAGCGTTGCCTTGTCTGCACCATTTTAAGAGCCAGGGTTATATCTTACATCCCTGGATAATCAAGGCAAATCATGTCAGTTATTCACGAGTGAAATATGTGGTTGAATCACTTTTTCTCATATGACCAATCGAGCGAGTCCTGAGAGTTTGCTCTCTCTGATCGAGAGGTCATTTTGGTTATAATAAGCTTCATCGCCTTTTCTCTTTCCTGTCATCGTGTCCAATCACCTTGCGTATCCAGGAGCTGAAGGCGGAGACTTTGGTGTAAACGCCGG
This sequence comes from Hyperoplus immaculatus, assembly GCA_949357725.1. Taxonomy (NCBI): domain Eukaryota; kingdom Metazoa; phylum Chordata; class Actinopteri; order Uranoscopiformes; family Ammodytidae; genus Hyperoplus; species Hyperoplus immaculatus. Next base: position 11,604,454 of record OX442355.1, on the reverse strand, counting down.
GGGACTGTTGAGTCCTGCAGGCATGGCCCCAGGACGTTACTCCGTAAACCACCCAACCTCCACCGGGACGCTCACACACCAAAGGGCCTCCGCTGTCACCACGGCAACTGTCCACCCGCCTCTCCGGCTGGATGCTGCCGGCGCATAGCATGCGGCTCGTGAAGGCGCCGTGGAAATGCTGCTGGCAATGTCGGCGGGGAAGTAAAGCCAGCGGAGCCTGCTGCAGGGTCTTGGAGTACGAGCGGCCTAAAGGGAGAGAGAAGGAAGGGGCGTGATAGTTTAGTTTAGAATGAGAGGTTACGAGGAGTGTGTTGTGCGGAGAATGTAGGCCTATGTGTTTATTGGTGACCGCCTTCCATTCCGACATACCGCCACTCCGACATTGACGTCTAATTGTCGGAGTGGCGGTACTTTGTTTTTTTTAAACGTACCGCCATTCCGACATATAAATTCCAACATATAAGATAATATATCTATCTCTACTCTCTATGCCACTTTGCTCTCTCTCTCTCTCTCTCTCTCTCTCTCTCTCTCTCTCTCTCTCTCTCTCTCTCTCTCTCTCTCTACTCTGCAACTTTCTCTTCTCTCACACACTAAGCACCAAAAAGAAAACGTGAAAATGAAGCTTATTTTGACATGGTGTTTCAGCACTCCAATTACAATGAATCGACAAAGCGATCAACTTTTACTGTGGAATGGCAGTATGTCGGAATGGTGGCATGTCGGAATGGGGGCATGTAACGGTGTTTATTAGTGCCAAAGTGCCAGAGGCTACACGGTGAAACGAGAGGGGGAGGTCAATGGTTTTCTTTGGCGGAAGCTGTAAAAACGTATTATTGTCTGGTGCCTTTCAAAATGTCTGCTAGACGTAGTTTGGCCCTATGGATGGCGACGTCATTTGGTGACACCGTCCTTTTTTGTCCTCCAGCGCCTCTAGCAGGTTGACATTTTTTATTTAGACACCTAGTGCCCCCATCAGATCCAATTCTTGTTTATCCAAACACTTTGCTTATTTATGTATGTTATTACAAGTATATAGCCTATTTCATTTTAACGATTGACTTGCTTTGCCAGTGGCCAACAGACTCCACTTGACTACCTCATTTCCCATTCTTATCAAAGTCTCACTGATTTTTTTCCTCAGGAATTAATGGACTCCTATTAAGAGATGAATATATTTCATGGATTCTAGCAGTGTCTAAGAACATCTGTTCTCTTTCATTCCATAGAGGTGTCGCATTCATATCATTTTTCTATGTCTTTTTAAACTGTCTGCAGAGCTTGTCACCGCTGCCTTTAGCGTTGGCCCGGGGAGCTTGTCAACAGAAATGTGTTTCCTTTGACCTTTTTTCAAGAAGCTTCGGCATGTGGACAAAAAACTTTCCAAGGTTCAAACTATCCTCCCAATATACCACCGACTTCTACTGTATCCAGCACTCTGCCAGCAAGGACAAGGACATGATCCTTTCTTGGCTTTTTACACATAAGCAAGGCCAATTATGTGTGTGTGTGTGTGTGTGTGTGTGTGTGTGTGTGTGTGTGTGTGTGTGTGTGTGTGTGTGTGTGTGTGTGTGTGTGTGTGTGACATCAGAGTGGCAGAATGCCACATGCTAACAGCTGTACAAAGCAGACACCTCCTTGAAGTTAATCAGCCTTTAACTGGCACCACACACTCTACATAGCCTGTGTTGTCATCACACTTGAGCAAACTAATAAAAACACTCTCTCCCAATACACACACTCACACGGGGATTCACCCTTCATTAACAAGAAACACTAACCACACCAGAGGGAGGACATGTTTTTGCATAGGCGCGTGCTGTGACCTCCCTGTAGCCCTTTGTGACTGAGCTGCGATGATGAATGACATCAGACAGCATGTAATGTAAAGATCACTAACAGATGTGCGTCATATGGACAGATACGAAGCATGTTAAGTCAAACTAGTGCAATCACGGGGTGGAGGATTCATTTCTACTTTATCTGTATGCTGACCCCTTCAAAGGCACATACAGAACAGTATGTTATGAATGGTATTATGGTTACAGAAGATGATTACTTTACCGTCTGACCTAATGTACAATATACCTTACCCTAAAGAAGTTGTCCCAGTGTGATATAATATAATATATCCCCCCCCCATTATTACTATTTCAAGTGACTGCATTGTTAATTAACCCTGTAATATATCTTCTTCCTTTAAAAGTGTGTGCTAAATACGACATTTGAGAGAGTAAATGAACAAGAATGATGTGAAATGGCCTCCCACCTCCCCTCTTCACACACATCACTCACCTGTGTCACCCCAGCCGGTAATGTGACAGTTGCTGGCTTGTTTGAGCACTCTCTCTTTTCTGACGGGGAGACAGGCGGGGAGGACATGGCGGCTGAATGAAACACACTCTCCCGGCATGAGTCCCATCGCCCCCGGTGACAGACGCACCAGGGCCAGATCATAATCGTTGCTATGGGAGTGGTAGCTAGGGTGGTGGACAATGTGATCAACAGCATACTCCTCTTCGTGTTCCTCAGGGACCAGAGAGTGGTAGTCCCCCACTCTGACTTTATACTGCTTGGTGCTGTTTCCATACCTGCAGAGAGAAATGGAGGGATAGATTGAGAGAGGCTATTAGTGTGTGTGTGTGTGTGTGTTTGTGTGTGTGTGTGTGTGTGTGTGTGTGTGTGTGTGTGTGTGTGTGTGTGTGTGTGTGTGTGTGTGTGTGTGTGTGTGTGTGTGTGTGTGTGTTAGTAATCCCACTGCTGATACAGAAACCGTGAGCAATAAAATCATGAGCTCTGGCAGCGGCCGCCTCAGTAATGGTTCATCTAGTGTTGGAAAAAGTTCAAGTGTGACAGGCTGAGCGCACACGGCCGTAAAAGCTGCACTATTGGCCATGAGCCGTGGCGTAGATTCAAAGGTATTTCTTTAAATGTTGGAGACCCCATAGTGTTATATGTGTTAAACCTAACCCTTTACAAGACGCAGCACAGCCTAAAATCTTCATGTAGGGATTGCGTTGTCGTTTCACGAACTTGCCTGATTATTTTCAGCTGTGTTCACCTGGTAGGTAGCCTATATCCTTTAAAATCTCTTCCTTAAGTCTGCATATGAAAACATTGTTTTAGTTTTTATCTTTTCTTTCAATAATATGTTTGTATAGGCTACCCTTTTTTTAATACTTTTCTTCTTTTGGTTTTAGGAACATTATATGTAGTCCTAAATACTTTTCCCATGTAACTAACAAGCTACATGGTCCCTCTTTTTCTCTACTGTACCCATGGACATCAAATTAAAACAGGGCGCCTCATTGGCGAAAAGAGACAAATAGGAACAGAATGTCTTCCACATCACGCCCCTAGCGCATGACGTTCTGGATATAGAAACATTCTCATTCTCTAGCATTGTAAACTCGAAGTCGTAGGCCCCAACCCTCCTCTGGCTAACGGCTAAAACTGAAAATAAAACGGCTATTAAACACTTGAGGTGGCGGTTTGAAAACTTTAATTTTACTAGTACATGGTCTTAAGTTAAGTATGAGCCTATGATTGATATCCAGAACAATTTGTCGGAGACACATTCCTGTTACCTGCTTGTATTGGCGTGAACAGGGTTATCTGCTTCCGGGCTTGTACGAATTTACTGACCCGTCCACAACTGGCTAAAACAACTGCAGCACCAGACTTGGCCACTGAGCACTGCTGGATTGCGGAAGAAAGCACTGCTCCTGGGGGCCTGGCTTAGCCTGGCTTCGCCCACCCGCCTACTTCCGGCCAAATTTAATTTTCCCTTCAGTAGTCAGTCTGGGTGTACAGTGCATTTCCCAGTTTTACCGGAGAATCTACAATTGTCCAATCAGCGAACAGAGCGAGTGGCTGAGAACGATGACGTCGAAGTCGCGCTCCAGTTTCAGTTGAATGCTGCGTTCCTTTATACTCGGAAGAAGGAGATTTCCGACTTGGTAGTTCCGAGTTCCGACCTGTCTGTGTTCCAGTGCATCTGCTCGCGAAAGTATGGACGCCTAAAACCTTTCTTGTCCAAATAACTAAACGTTAGGCTCTAAGTTACTGTTGCCAGGTACCGGTAGATTCATAGACTACAATATGTAGTGAAGTCGGAAATTTCCGAGTTCCCTGTCCAACTGGAACGCACCGCCAGAAGCCGGCTCATGACACACGTGACGACCAAACGTGATGCGATTATTTGGCTAATCCAGAGTGGCACTGGGCAGATCCAATAGTTTTAAACTTCGACAGACACCCGCCTCCAAGTGAATGAACGTTTGCCAATTACAGCAATTCCAGAAACGCTTGCACACTACTTGTGCTACTTCTCGGGGATAAGTATAGGAAAAATGGACAATGACAGAGTTAAGGCAACATTTGTAAATCTGTCCATGTGTGCATGTATTTGAAATAATAGTTCATAGTTTGACATAATGAGGTCTATTAATTATTTTCATTCCCTTGTAGAAGAAGTAAAGAGGAGTAGAGTGAACCGGGGACAAAGAAAGGACTAAAGGAGGAGGGAGGGAGGGGAAGAGAAGGAAGAGGAAAGGAGGCCTTTCGATCGAGCCAAGTGTCGGTGTCCAGTTACCACTGGTAGAGTGTTTCCGGAAAGATCTCTTGACCTGGGAATGTCACGACGTTCCTGGTAGAGTAGAGACACTGCTGACCAGTCATCTATGTACAGTAGGAATACCATACTAATCTACACTCTCACAAACACACCAGGCACACATGTTTAAAGCTAGACTGACTCACTCTGCTAAGCTAATGTTCCAGGCAAGTCTACCAGGCAACATTTCAGGATTAGAATGGAGTGTGCACGTGATGATACCTAAATTACCTTTCACACATTGTTGTTGTTGCTAAAAGCAGTTCAAAATCTGCCGGAGTTATGCTACTGTTGGCTATCCCCCAGTTGTACAGCTACATGGTAAAAATAGGTTTAATATGAAGACAGCAGGTAACCACTGACCTTGGGTCAACTTTTATGAACTTACTCATCAGTCATGGGTAAGGATAAGGTTATATGACAGTGTTAGTTACATTTGGTTGCTGTACCTTAACATGTAAGATCATCTGTGTGTGTGTGTGTGTGTGTGTGTGTGTGTGTGTGTGTGTGTGTGTGTGTGTGTGTGTGTGTGTTATCCCACCCTCTCTTGGGTACCATGTATGAAAGGTGACACTATAAAGTCGGAAGTCCCTATCTTGATCCAAGTGTTCTGACTTGCTTGGAGCAGTGACCACTGATATGTGATCAGGCCGGCGAGGGAACTACTTTGTAGTGCCTGACCTTTCTTGTCTCCTTGCAATATCTGATGTCTGATAATAATTAATACTGAACGGTTTTGAGATGTGTCATCTTGTGAGGAACATGAATCAGAACAAATTAATTGTTAAATGATATTATAATACAGTATGAAAGTCTATACATTATGTACCAATATGCAGCAGATCTCATTTTTTAGTGCTACTGTTTAGGCTACTATATTGCCTACTGTGCAGCCTTTAACACACTATGTTAGTAGAGTCAGAGTAAAAGTCATCATTTCAATCTGCAAGTATACTGGTGGTCCAACTAATGGCATGGTTTGTATTAATCAGACATCGAAGTCCTGATTGCCACATCCTCAGGGGTCCTAATTAGAAGCTCAGCTGTGTGTTTCCTGTCTGTAGTCATTTCATAGAAGAGGACGGAAGGGTTGCATCGCAGGGCAGAGATTCCTGTATCATGAGTGGGACTCCGGCAGTGGAAAGGGCCTGGGAATGGCTGGAGAAATGGCACAGGACATGATTGTAGTGAATGACATTTTCCTCTCTTTAATGTGGAAACGTCTGGATTTATAGTGGCGGAACCTGCTTGAGTCTGTTAAGAGTTGTGGTTTTCCTACCCAAAACCCAAAACATTGGACCTACCTAACATACCTGGGAAGACAACCATAATACATTATCCTTCAAATTCTGTCTGACAACCCTTAGATGAAGTGTATAAATACAAAATGCAGACTCTAGGGTTGGGGCTTTTTTCGGGTCTAAAACAAATATGCTCTCTGTTCAATTTTGTCTTTTTTTTTCTTTTTGGCATAGGCTATGTCTTCTCTGCTATTCTTAGGTGATGGATTGTAAGGTATATTGCTGCCATGTTGAGGCCACCAGTCGAAATTAAGTTCAGATTACCTCTGGCTGTCTCCCTGCTACTTACACCACAGACAAACCACCAGCGATTACCGCTCACATTGTTGAGGTTTTCATTCATGCCTCTTTGAGACTCGAGTACACTGAGGGAGTTATTAAGTTGTATAGTTCAAGTTACAGGCAGAGGCAAATGTATGTGTGATCACATCCACATTTCTACAGCCTTTTAAGCCTTTGTGTATGTGTGTGTGTGTGTATGTGTGTGCGTGTATGTGTGTGTGTGTGTGTGTGTGTGCGCGTGTTTGACCTTTTGAAGCAGTGTGCCGAGGTGAGGACCCAGCAGGTGTCAATAAGAGTCGCTCCACACACCAACCTCCCGTCTCCCCGAGATCCTCGCAAACGAATTGCAGCCTGCCACGGCCAGCCGCCCCTGCAGACATGAGCACACAGCCAAGCACACACACACACACACACACACACACACACACACACACACACACACACACACACACACAGATGCTCAGTATAAAAAATATCCTACCCATAAATAGGACCACACACACTTGCTTATATACAAATGAGTGCAAATGTTGCCTTTCTCTCTGTTTATCCCCACCTCTTTTTCTCTCTCTCTCTCTCTCTCTCTCTCTCGCTCACACACACACACACACACACACAAACACACACACGCACACAGTATCAAGACAAAGTCATCACCACCACAGGATTTTCTTGCACAGTTCCAGAGAGTTCTGCTATGTTGGCCCAGCCTGCGTGCCTGTTTCTCTGTTATGTAAATCAGTCCTGGTGACACTCACATTTAACGCTTCCATTATTACTTACTACTTGGATTGCTTCCACATATGAAGCAGTACACACAGTTGGATATTTCTTTGCCTGTAGTTTAAGATCAAACCGTTTTCCATCTAAGACTTGTTGACTTGGAAAACGAGTCATATATTCTTTACTATACACCTCTCTGGCAGGCGTGCTGTCATTAATCAGCCTCCCCTCCCTTCCAGCTTACCTCAGAGAGTTTTCTCCTCCAATGATTCGACGGTGCCGAGTGTGTTTGAGGCGCAGACCACAGATGGAGTTGACGGGGTCTGACAGAGACAAAAGAGGGAACCGTTGGGTGTGTATATACGGGGAGAGTGTGCCGGGGGGGGGGGGGGGGGGGTGATGATTGTTAAACCATACATCGAAGCACAGATGTTTGCTCTTATTCAATATTTAGACTAATTGAAAAACATACTATTGTTTGAAATTCATCTTTGACCATTGCATATGATCCTGAAATAGAGGAAATTAAATAAAAGAGAGATCGGTTTCATAGTCTGTGTGTGTGTGTGTGTGTGTGTGTGTGTGTGTGTGTGTGTGTGTGTGTGTGTGTGTGTGTGTGTGTGTGTGTGTTTGACGTTAAAAATCTTCAAACATCGCTTTAAGCGAATCTTCAGAAAGATGTTATCTGTCACTCTGAAGAGACTAAACACCCTCACGGACTGGGTTTGTGCACGTGAGACATGTAAAGCAATAGCATGTGCGCATGTAACTGATAGCACCAAGCGGGGTCTGCACTGATGTGTGACAGACAGGGTAAAGCAATAACATCGCTCTCTCCATTTTACCATCTGGATACGTACACACACATACTGAAGTTCTCTGTGCTGCTACCCTCTCCAAATTTTACCTCCTCCTGACTCCCCCTTAAGTCATTTCTTCCTCATTAGTTTTCAGTGTATATAACATATTGGAAATGTTTGTTAAACACTCTTGGTCTCATGCATGCTCGTATGCTCCAGATAAATGACAGGAGCTCCGTTTTTTTCAGATTAACATTTCAAAAACGGACAAAGACTGACCTTTGACCTCTTTGTAGCTGGGCTGTGATTCCCCATAGTCACAGATGACCCCCGCGTCCTCACTATGGCGACAGTTGTGTGTGCCCGGTGCTTGTTTGATGCAGTCGGCCAACGAACGCTCCTCGCCGCTGCACTTCACATTGTCCACGTGGATGGGTCCAGTCCCTTCCCCGAAATATGCCATCACGCGGGCCTTTGCCACCCCGCTGCAGGAGGATGGAAAGAATGCAAAACAATGTTTTATTGCTATGTCTAAATGATACAAAACAAAAAAAATCTAAAACGTTATTAAAAGTGCACTATACAGTTTCAGAGGAGGGGTTTTTATTTACATTCACAAAGCTTGCAGTTAATCTACAATACATTATTTCTCCACATGAAATTCTTACCATTGAATGATTCTATCATCATAAATTAAAACTAAATTATTTTGGGCAACCTGGAACCAAACGTGAGACTAGAATATGTTTGTAAACCAAACTTTGGGCCTGTGCTTTAAACAACAGCAGTGAAACAGTAACTTTTCAGGAAGCTTTCTAATTTCAAACAGTGTTCCAGGGATCACATTTTCCTGTGAGGAAAGTTTGTTAGTTCAGTTATGAGAATACACCTTAGAAAATGTTCACTTCTCTGTCACACCCACAGTTACATAGTGCAACTTTAATACCGAGGCAAAGAGATAAAGTGAAACATAAAATACGAAAGTATGGGTTAAATACAAATCGCATTTCAAAACAGGGGTTACAAAGGCTTTCAGAATAAAAGCATTACATGTCAGAAAAGGCCAGGTTAGCAACTCATTCAAGAGCAACCGAAGAGAATTCACAAAACACAAATAAAATCAACAAAAAACCTAAAACATCTCCTAAGAGAAGTGAGGGAATATAAGTAAGTTTAAAAAGGCATTTTTTCAAAAAGTCAGTTGTATTGGATGATTTAATAGCTTGGGTAAAATATTCCAAATGTATGGACAAGGGTACCCGGAGGCTCAATCTTCCATCATGTTAAGCGATGCTCTGGGAACATAGTAGTAGACATATCTTGGCTTCCAACTAAAACACATTACGTTGTTTAATGACCACAACTATTCAAAACTGTACTCAGGGGGGCCGGGGAGGGGGGCTGGGTAATAAGTGAAAATTCTAAACTCCACTGTGTGGCGGAGGAGAGGAGTCCAACACTTGAACCACATACTCCCTGCACTTTATTTTAGCATTTCGAATCATCACCATATCAACTACAGCTCCTGTCAGAATTTGAAATTTCTTTTTTGTGCGGTAGTCTAATGAGATTTTAGAATGTGAAGACCGAATTAATTATATAATACACAACGTATACATTGTATGCATCTTTTCCAGATCACCTTAAATAATATCCTAAACAAAGAAAAGAGTTGAATGCTTATCTGCTCCGTGTCTCTGTCTGCGTGTGTTTGTATAAGCATATGGTGATGTCATGTTAGCAAAGATAACAAAGACGTTATGGTTTTGACATTCTCGGGCTGTGACGCAAACCAGGTCAAAGTGTGACAATCTGATAGCAACAGTATTTGTATCACTATCTCACCTCTGACTGTAACTATAGCAAACGGTTCAACACCGAGTTCTATACGCTGTGGCTGGTGCCTGTATAAGCTGAAACTGTGATTTTAATTAAGATTGATAGATAACTGAATCAGAGGATCTCATGTTGCGTCCCTGGGATTTGATGGGTGGCAGGTCTGGTATCCCCTACTCATCCACACGGGAATCTGTTGTCTCTCTGATTGAGACATCTAGCACTGTGTCTCCAACTGCTCCCTAAAGCCGTACTTAACATGACAAAGGGTTGAACCTTCAATTCACTTGGAAAATAAGCCGAGACACAGACATCAAAGCCTGCTCGGTGTGTTTCTGTGGCAACACGCAGTAACACACACATCAGTCAAAAATGCAACACTATCTGCTTTGGGATACTAAATGTGAAAAGTTAGAAGGGGAAAGCTTGCTCCAACATCATATTTCACCTCTTGTTGTTTTACCACAAATTGTATTTACAAGTACGGATAACCGTTTTTTTAAATGGTATTTCTGTCCAAGCCATGGAACTGTTCTTACAATTGCAAGGTAGATATGGAAGAAAGGATGCAGCTAAAGTGACTTTGATAGATCATAAGCTGCTGGCAACAGGCATCGCAGTTTGGACCACATACAATCAAGTCCTCAATCTAGACAAAACCTCTCACTGTTCCATTCTTGTTACGTGGCATTCACAGTGCGACCGACTTTAAAGGCAGGCTTCCAATAAAACCTTTATAATTCCTTGCTCCCCCATTGTGTATCTGTTATTCAATATTGTTCTTTATTTTAACTTTTTTGTTATGATTTATTTTTGAGTTTGCTTTCAATCATTGTTACAAGTATGGTTCAGGACATTCAGTCTATATTGGCTTTATTTATTGTTGCAAAATTATGTTATCAAGTGTTATGTTTGATTTCCCTGTGTGTGTGTGTGTGTGTGTGTGTGTGTGTGTGTGTGTGTGTGTGTGTGTGTGTGTGTGTGTGTGTGTGTGTGTGTGTGTGTGTGTGTGTGTGAGTGTGTGTGTGCAATCCAGGTTTATCTATAGTTATCATGTATGGTGGCTCTGGGTGACTCTGGGAATATAATTTTCTTTAAAAGTGTGTATCTGGGTGATTTTCTTTTATCGCAGCCCTGGAACAACATCTAAACATTCGGGGACCTGCTCTGCATGTAATGACCATTCACCACACCCTGTGTGAGACAGAATGATGATCCTAACATGGCTTTTACACGCATTCAACACACTTTCCCTGTTCCTCTCTCACACGTGGTCTCCAGCTGTGGCTTTCGTCTACACACAGATGTTTCGCCCGAAAGTGGGTGTCTTAGGTGATGAGTATCCATTGCCGAGGAGTGATGGGACTCCCATCATGGGAGAGAAAATTACAGTATTTTTCACAGTAAACTCTTCCCTTGCCATCTCGTTGACATTGTTTTTGGAAAAAATGGACAATGTCTCAGAGGGAACAGATAATGAGACACAGAGAGAGGATGAGATGAGGTAGTTCTCTGTATCTGTCACCGTGGATGTGTCATATGCAAAATTGGCCTGCCCTTTAACTGGATGTTTTTCTTGGCCCAGCATAAGGGCACAGCTAAATCCCTTTATAAAAGCAGCTGGCGGCACACCAGAGGCTGAAAAGAAAGTGCTTGAAAACATGAGTGCACAATTTTCTTTTGTTGATAAATCAATAACATAATCATTTTAAATGTTTTCAAAGCACACTGCCGTTGCTTTTTTCCATCTCAGATTAGCATGGAACACCACACGTGCTTGATGAGGTGCAAACTAAAAACAGAGAGAGGGTTGAGCGATGGAAGGATGAAAGACAGACACAGAAAAGTGGGAGCGATTGTGAGACGGATGCCAAGTCTCAGGAGCGGTGGTGGATTTTGCAAAAACAAAGTAGGCAGTCTGGATTCGCTTAAGTGAGCATGATGTATAGAGTTATCAGATTGCAATGCCACAGTTCACAACTGAGCTTTTACTCCCACATATTAAAAATTCACCAAAAGCCAAATGTTAATGCAGCCAAGAAGGATTTGTTTTATCCGAAACCTTCCTAGACACTACATCAGCGGTGGGGAATTAGCTACTTACAATAGCTTTGTCTGCTCATATGGCAAGAAAAAACATTGTTCTCTCTTGTAGTTCTTACATGGCATAGTTATACAGTAGTTTTTGTCATATTGCCCAGAAACACAACGGGTTTTAAAAGCCTATTCCAACACAAATGCGGGTACACACACACACCTGTATCCCAACTGTCGACACACCACCTCAGCATCATGATCAGTCCATCCGTCGTCACACACCGTCCCCCATTGTCCAGACAGATAGAGCTCCACCCGGCCTTCCCTTGGGCTCTCACCTCCAACAAGTCTTACCAGCACACCTGAGAAAGACACACATTCACACACACACAAACACAATGTAAGTCAAATGCATACCTAACCTGAGGGCATTGATTTAAATATTGGTTCTCTGAAGTTACCCCCAAACCCTTTAGCCCTTTAACTGCCTGCTCAACCGTTTGGTAGAGCACATTTTGAGTCACTATATTTTATTGAGAGGGGTGCTCAATTTAACTAAACCTGATTGGGCCATCTCTACCATTCGGCTAACGTATGTTATCCTAAAAAAAACACTAGATGTCACTGTGTCTTTAAATGGTATGCCTCTTAGGTCCCCCTAAAACCTGAAAATCGTAAACAGGAAAATCACTCCAGACATGTTGACAGTTTTTGGGGGAAATTTTGAAAGGTAAGTATATTTTTTTCAACAAGTCATATTGTCCAATGTCCTAATGGACAGAACTATGTAAATCGATACCACAAAAAAGACTTAAATAAACGTGTAATATTTTTTTGAAAACTACCTCAACCAAACGGTTGATTTAGCACTTTATGGTTAATGTAGCAAAGTGCATCTAATGCCATTATAATTTAATATGTGCAATACAAATCAATACTTCTGATCATTCATTGCTGTAAATATGAAACATGTAATGCTATTTCATCATAAATATGCTAAAATAATTTCTTATTTACGTTGTTTTTGTCACTTTCTGAGATTTTTTTTAAAATTCAGCCATTTATACGTTGCCCATCCACTTATCCAGGGTTGGGTCGGTGGGCCAACGGCTCCATCGGACCTCAAATGTCCCTTTCCTTAGCCACATTAACCAGTTCTAACTGGGGGATCCTGAGGTGTTCAGAAGCAAGCTTAGAGATGTAATCTCGCAATCTAGTCCTGGGTCTTGGTCGTGCCTGGAACATCTCCCTAGGGAGGCGCCCAGGGGGCATCCTTACCAGATGCCCCAACCATCTCAACTAGTACTTTCTTTGCAAAAGGATCAGCATCTCTACTCCAAATCTCTCAGGGTGACTGAGCTTCTCCCCCTATCTCTAAGGGAGCAACCAGCCACACTCCTGAAGAAACCCATTTGGGCACTCATATCTGGTTCTTTCGGTCATTACCCAGCCTTTATGACCAGGTGAGAGTAGGACTGAAGATCGATCGGTAGATCAAGAGCTTTGCCTTCTGACTCAGCTCTCTTTTCGTCACAACGTTGCGGTAAAGCGAGTGCAAAACCGTCCCCTCTGCTCCGATTCTCTGTTGTTCCCTCACTCGCAAACAAGACCCAAAAGTAGGCTACTTGAACTCCTTCACTATGGGGTAAGGACTCATTCCATATCTGGAGTTGATCCATCAGGTTCCTACTGAGCACCATGGCCTCAGATTTAGAGGTGCTGATCCTCATGCCAACCGCTTCACACTCGGCTGCGAACCGATCCAGAGAGAGCTGAAGGTCAAAAACCGATGATGCCATCATTACAACATCATCTGCAAACAGCAAAGATGAGATCCTCAGCCCACTGAACTGCAACCCCTCCCCACCATGCCTACGCCTTGATATCCTGTCCAAGAATATAACAAACAGGATGTTTTCCAATTGAATTTGGTAAATATCTTAAATTAATAGGTGGAAATCGTAACTAAATATGTGGAAATCATAACTATCAAACATAATCCGATTTCAACCAAATGACAAATGTTGGTAAGACATAAGTCATTGATGCAATGTTTTCCTGTGTTATGCAATGTTTTTTTAAGTATTAGAATAAGTCAGGAATTCAAGAACCTCTGGGCCTTGTTTGCAAGTGAGCGGGCAATGGAACATGAGACTGCCTGGAGAATCGGAGTAGCCGTGGCACTATGGCAGTCGCTATACTGCAGTATTTTGACGACAAGACAGCTAGCATACAATCAAAAGTGAATTGAAGTTGAGTATATTGGGCTGTTACACCTCAACACAGATGAGGTCACGATGAAAGTTGGAAATGCAAAGTTTTCTTGCTCGATTAAACATTTTCGTCTGTTGAAATAAAAAACAGCAATTTTTTTTCAAAAACTTGATCCAATGCCCACAAAACATATTTTGTTGTTTATTTCATTACACCTTGGCGTTATATTTTACTTTTCTACTGTTTTTGGTATTTTAGGAATGTTGGTACTTTAACCATGAATCGCCATCTCAACCGTTTGGTAGAGGTTAATATTTAAAAAACTATGGGGTCCAAGCAAAAAAAAATATCTGATTGTGTTTATTATTTACCCAAGGGGAAACAAAATGCCAAAAAAATATTTTTTCATTGCTTTTTTCTTGGTGCGGGAGTTAAAGGGGAGTCTAGAAACACTCAAAGATAAGAGACACACACACATTCCCTTACAAACCTGATTTTCCAGGTTAACATGTCTAGCGAACGAGGGCATGTGCTCTCATGTACCCTGCAAAGGAATTTACATGAACACTATCACTATGAAAAAAGTATTGTCATTGCCTCGCTGTATTTCACACGCTCCCTCTCTCTTGTTCTTTCTCCCTCCAACGGTATTCAATCACACTGCTAATCAGATCAGTCAGCTCTTTAGGTTCAAGCGATCCATCATCGTTTGCCGGCCGGCACACAGTTGCCCAGACATGCACACACACACACACACACACACGCACACACGCACGCACGCACGCACACACACACACACACACACACACACACACACACACACGCACACACACACACACACACACACGCACACAGACTCACATTAAATGCCAATGTAAATTCCATGTGAAGACATTTTCAGGATCAGTTTACACTCTTTAAGGTGTCAGGTGAAAAAGTTAATAGTAAAATCCTGCAACGACTTCAGCAGTAATCAGTTTAGCCTGAAATCGCTCTCTAATAAAGAATTAAAAACCTTTACAAAGTCCCCAAAATGTCCTTATGTACACCAGTTTGCCATAACTATGCCTTAACCCCAGGGTTGCTCGACAAGACTTTTACCACTCTGACATGCAAACAGGTTGAAACATATACAGGACTTTTATTTAGACTGAGTGTGGGCTACCGTACAATTGACTTCACTCTGTTTTTTTTTGTTACATGCAGAATAGACATTGTGTGAGGGGAAATATTCCGGTTTTGGAGACTACTGGTGACTATTGCATGTTACTGGAATTGCTTTCTCTTCAACCACATACTAAGAAATTCATCATCAAATGTGTTCAATTTTTCTCTACTGATTCTGCACCTGCCAGTGGTATCAGGAGAACCTTGGAAAGAGAACTGAATACTGGGTTGACTGATACAATCTGAATGACTGGATTTTCCCGCATCCATAGTTGTTCAATTAAAAGCGGACACAGGCTAATCCAGTTTAAAGTTACATAAATTCTAACCCGCTGTATCAATGTACTGACGCTGCATTTTCAAAGTTGTTATGTCCAAATCAAGTCTTGGATGCAGTGGATGGTGTGCTGGCATGAGCTTTAGACATATGGCTAAGACAAATTTTGTTTTGCTAGCAGTGACTCTCCTTCTGGTTGTGTGTGTGTGTGTGTGTGTGTGTGTGTGTGTGTGTGTGTGTGTGTGTGTGTGTGTGTGTGTGTGTGTGTGTATGTGATCTTATGTTTTGTTGTTGTTGTTTTTTTAAATGTTGTGTATTGCTGTCGTAGGTGATGTTTATGTCTTTAAAACCTGGTAATAATAGCCTAATAATATAAAAGAAAATAAATAATTGTGGGAAGGATAGGGATCAAGGTTTGTGTGTGGTGTGTGGGGGTGGGAGTGGGGCTTAATTTTGGGAATGCTTCCTTCTTAGTTTGTGTTAGATCCTGAGGAAATGCTCATCCAATGTCCTCTCGCTTAGATACACAAACTGTTTTCCCCTATATCAGCACACACACACACACACACACACGCACACGCACACACACACACACACACACACACACACAAACAGACACATGCACACACACACACACACAAACACGCACACGTTATATTGTTGCTGTTACACAACCCCTAATGTGATGGCCTCTCACACAACAGAGTGAGAGAGAGAGAGTTCAAAGCACGTCCTGGCTTATCTGCTTTTTCTTCTTTTCCAAAAACAACATAAACCAATCAGCCTGCCTTGTGGCATGTTTTGGAGGATTGAGGGCTTCACATACACACATAAACACCATGTTTGTGGGGTGAGAGAGTCCCTCAGTTTCTTGCCAAACAACATAAGCTACCTAAACCCTATTTTATCCTCTCTTGGGCCTTACGAATCGTGATGTATCCTTTATGTGACATTCACCAGACTTATCTGACTCGTATCTCTTAGGTTCAACATCAAGACAGATGGCAAAGAAGTGGACAGTTATAGGCAGTATGAGGTGAAATCCGAGCCGCTACGGATTCCACCCAGCTTTATCTTTACACATCTTTGTTGGTGTCTGGAGGCTATAGAACATAAACGCGTGACTAATGGAGCTACTATTCAACCCTCCACTCCCGCTTTCAGCAAGAAGTAACTCCACTGAAACCTTCTGCCTTTTCTTATTAGGAGGTCAAAATGGCAGTTTTGCAGTAACAGTGAATTTGTGATATGTGATGGTTGGGAAAACATGTCAGACGGATAGTGAGTTAGGAACAGTGGGGGGAATGTGGCATAAGGAAAACTTATATTTAAGTACAGGTTTGCAGCAGGTCCATTTAATGATGATGACTTTACAAGTGGCCCACTTATTAAGGCAGGACAAGCTATAACAGCTGTGACTATTAGGATCAGCCACGATTTACATCCTCCCCCATCAGTCTGTTGTAAGATGACGGCTTTAATCTTTCAGGTAAGATGAGATCCAATTGACTGCAGGTTGAGTTTGGCAGAGATCTTAGAAACAGATTCCAGATCAGCTTGCCCTTTCATTACCTGGCTTTAATGAAGTGAAAGGTAATTGCACAGAGACTTTCATCATGTGGTTTCCTGTTCTTTATTGCCTATAACCTACAATATGTGGGCTCTGAGTGCGGACTTGGGTTTCTGCGGTCGTCCTTTGAAGCTAACGTTATTATCGATAATAACATTAAAATATCTTATTTTAAATCTGACCCTAAACCGCCCCAAAGGGGACTAGAATATGAAGTTAGATTAGCAGTTAAAGTAGAGAAGTAATTTCAGTAAAAAAGTGTTTCTAGAATAGTGTGCATTTTAAAAGTTTTTTTTTAAACTATAAAAAATAAAATTTTAAAAGAAGAAGATAGAACATCCTGATATTTTTTTTGTTCCCACTTAGGAACCACTAAAAAGGAAAAACCACAGGATATCCGTTGAAGTTAAGCACAACAAATCTTGTAATTTTTACAAGAGTGAGTCATACTGTTGGCTATATATGACATGCTATTGGAGAACAGTATAACAAGACGAGATATTCTACTATGAGAGATATCTGGAATAATTATACTGATTGAGATCTTCTTATGAATGGACATTATACACTTAACATTTTGAACAGAAAATACAACAGGTTGAGAACCCTCATAACCTGGATGATATATATTCAGCAATGACAATACGAAAGAGAGACCAGAGAGAAACAACAAAAGCAATACCAAATAATGTATTCGCTGTTTAAACTGCCATGTGCATTGTTGAAAATAGCTAACATGGACTCAAACAAACAAAAGAGATGAGTGACTCAAAATCATAAAGTAAAATGACCAGCTCCAAAAAGAGGATGGAATTTTTGAGAATATACCATTGTTTTTTATGAGGGCAAATACCAGATTCACAACCGAAACTGCCTGGTATTATAATTTGAAAAGATTCTGTCTTACTGGATGGAAGACTCTCTCCGATGCGCTCAGGGCTGCATGCGATGTTGACATCTTCATTGTGTGTGCAGTCATGACGGAGCCACTCCCTCCTTTTGCATAGTAATAGGCTTGGCTCTTTCCCTGTGCAGCTCACATCATCCAAAAGAATGGGACCGGGCCCCACGCCGAAGCGCCGGACCGGGGTGATGTCAGGTCCTTCAGAAAGGAGAGTCTCACCTAATCTGCAGAGTAGACACGTACACACACAAACAGAGGTTTTTAGAATCATTATAAAGTAATGTAATGTAACTTTGTTTGAACAGGGACAATGTACAAAAGAAACATTAACCTTGTTTATAACAAGGAGAGATGCATTGTACAAGTTTTTAGCAAATTGCTATTTTTCTGCTTCAACTGTAGGCCCTGGGCAGGAAAGTAGAATACATACTACAAAACTAAACACGCTATAAAAAGGATTACAAGATACAATGATATCAATACATAGGATAAAACATTAAAAAGTCTATGAAAAGCACTGCATTGCATATTCTATCAAAATGACACTCACACTCTAATGACGAGATGATGCATCTCCATTAGAAAGTAATGACAGTGAGTGTGCCTGCCTGGAGGCACGGATACTTCACATCACCTGTAACCAAGTTGTCGGCACACCACTTGTGTGTTAGAGTCCGTCCATCCGTCATCACACACTGTCCCCCACTGACCACGATAGAAGACCTCTAAACGTCCCTCGTGGCTGCCTGCACCCCCTACCAACCTCACATTTCCATCTGAAGAAAAAGAGAAAGAAAGAACGAAAGACAAGCCGACAGAGAGTTGGGAAATGCACTTGATAATGAGGATACAATGTTATGGATGGCTAACAATGAGGCCGGGTGTTGTTCTACCTGTAAGAGGGTGGCAGGACACTCCTGCATCTTCAGAGTGCAGACAGTTGTGTTCCCCCCAAGCACTTTTGGGACACTGCTCCAGAGTGAGCTCATTGCCTGTGCAACGGACCTCGTCGAGCCACACACGACCTGAAGCCTTGCCAAAACGTGCCTGGCCCCACGCCCTAGCCACACCACTGCAAACAAAAGAAGAACAGAGGCTTTGGTTTGCGGTTACACTATTGCAATTACTAACAGATGTACCGTCTGGCCCTGACTTAAGAGGCACAGGGTGCAGGATGCTGTATTTTGTTTAATCTGGAAATTGAGTGGAATAAACCATATTGCATTACGAATTCAAATTTGGAGAAATTGCTTTGCCACGCACATACCCCACGCATTCACAAACATTGCAACACCAACACCACGGTGGCATACCCATAAAAAACGCACACTCACGAACACTGAGAGTGTAGTGTTGCTAAATATGCATATCTCTCGGCACTAGAATTCATGCAGGAACAATGGGCCTGATTCATTATCTGACCCCAGATGTTCTTTACTGCTTGCTCCTTTCTCTGTGTGAGTCCGAATGGAAAGAATACTTCTCATACTTTTGGAGACAGAGGGAAAGACAGACGGCTGGACACCCACAAAAGCTCATCCCAGCATCCTACTCTATCTGTCTGTCACTGAATTGTCTGTTCTCCTCACTTTCTCACTTACTCACAGTGTTCTGTAGCTCGTTGCTGATTATTGGTTGGAAATGAATGTGAATATGAACTTTAATATTTGTGTGTGGGTGTTTATGTGGGTGTTTATGTGGGTGTTTGTGTGTGTGTGTGTGTGTGTGTGTGTGTGTGTGTGTGTGTGTGTGTGTGTGTGTGTTTGTGTTTGTGTGTGTGTGTGTGTGTGTGTGTGTGTGTGTGTGTGTGTGTGTGTGTGTGTGTGTGTGTGTGTGTGTGTGTGTGTGTGTGTGAATGTGTGTGTGTGTCCGTTCACCTTAGCCCCAATTGTCGACACACCACCTCTGCATCGCTGTCGTCCCATTGGTCGTCACATATGGAACCCCACTGCCCTGCATGGAAGACCTCCACTGTGCCCTCTGACCCTGATCCACCTCCCACCAGCCTTATCGGGAGCGCCACTTTTTCTGTGGTTTAATTAAAAAAGTGAAACTGACATACTGACTATTATAGATTGATTACGCACAGTGAAATGTATCTAAAATAAACATACTTTTCAGAAGGTTGACATTTGTGTTTTATTTATTTGTTATTTAAAGTCCGGACAAATTTCACTTAGTGTAATTCATGTAGAATATATATCAAAGTTTCACTATTTGAATGGACTTTTCCATGATATTCTAGCTGTTTGGGATGCACCTGTATATTCATGCAACCTCTGTCCAAGCTTTAGAAGGCCTACAATGCCCCATGTGTCTACCATGCTGCTGCTGCTGATGCTGCTGCTGCTGTGTGCAAGTGATGGCTGCAGCCAGAGAACACTCTCCTCCATTCCAGGTAGTCTTAGGACACTGGAGCAGGTCTGGCTCCTCTCCTTGGCAATGGACCGCTCTCCAATGAAGCTTGGCCAAGCCTGGACCGAACAGGGGAACAGCACGAGCATGACCTGAAATCCTGCAAAGGGATCGATAGGCAAACAAGCCACTTTTACTCATTTGTACTTTAAACTATACTATACCGGATCTCCTTTGATAAGATGTTTTGATGAAGACATTTAAAAACAAATCAAGGAGAAATGCTATGGTTGCTTGGCACTTCTTTTTTTTCATATCATCTAAGATAAATCCTGCCATCTTGGAGCAAAAAGTAAAGTAACTGGATCCTCCTTTCCAGGGCCACTGGGGTTAACATTTTACCACCCCCTAACTGCTTTCAATAACTGCCCCCGGGAAAGTCATCACCAATGATTTCAGCTGACATATGGCTGACATTTGCCCTCTTTCCTTTTCCGCTGTGGACATTCATTGACTCCTGTGTGAATATGCACATTGCACACACACACAGAAGGCATGTGTTCATGTCGGCATGCGTGCCAGCGCTGGTGTTAGTATCAACATGTGTAGCGAGTGTACAGAAGGTCTCTGTCCTCTGGGGAAATCTGAAGCTTTCTCAGCTGACTACAGCCAGGCTTATGAACCCTGTCAATATGATATGTCTAACTTGATTCACTGTCTCTTCAAGCACAAAAAGAATCTCATAATGCCAGACCATAAGACACAGTCGCGCATGTGTGTGTGTATGTGTGTGTCTGTGTGTGTGTAAGAGACAGAGACAAGGAGAGAGTTGGTAACAAGGTAAATAGCTGAGCACTTAAGGTATTTATATACCTCTGGAGAATGGGGGGGTTGGAATGTTAAGGTCACACAAGAAAAGAACAAAGACTGCTGCGAGGCTGTGTGCATGTACAATGCGAAGATTTGTGAAATTCTCTAGCGCTCCCACTAAATTTCCATCACGCTCGTACCATCTGTGAGACCGCTGAGGGTAGCTTCACATTGTGAATTTTTATGGCAGATGGTAAGTCTACTTGCACCTGTGTCAGGATACGTATGAGACCGAGAGAAGCAAACAGAGAGCAGAGCACGTAAACAGTGCATGTCTGAACGCAAGTGTGCATGTGAATGCATGTGAATGCATGCTCTCTCACCCCTTGCCCAGCTGTCTGCAAACCACGGCAGCGTCCTCGTCCCCCCAGTCATCGCTACAGACAGAGCCCCACACTCCTCCCAGGTAGACTTCCACCCTGCCATCTAGCTTGGAGCGGCCCCCTTGCAGACGCACAGAGCCTGGAAAGAGTAGATGTATAAGAAATGGGGGGATATACAATTATACAAAAGAGATCAAATATGTGTCACACCATGTCAAAATGTATAAACAAGTTTAATGTAAATGAAAAGGGTGCAAAATATTATTTTTAAGGAGAACAAGTAGAAAAGAAGTAAGAAAGGGAAGAAAGGCTGTACATGGTTTTATAAATGTGAAAAAACATTGTCACAATATGTGGAGGTGCATGTTGTTCATTGTTGGAGTAACCTCATTGTTTTGTGTGTACCTATTTGACATTTTTGGAGGGAATTATTATGGCAACCAAAAATTTAAGTGTGCATGATCACATGCACATGGACAGGTGAGGGCTTGCTTCTTACCTTTGTCAGCATATTTGAAATTAAATGAGAGATAACACACAAGTGTGTGGCTGCCCTGATCATTTGAGGACACCTCTGAAAGATTTGTAATTTACCAAATTTCTTTAAAAAAATGATCAATGTATAATTCCATGTATCAATTACTGAAGTATACTGTGCCAACACTTTCCAAGACTAAAAATACCACAAGCTGCTCGTCTTGTGCCAGATAGAAATCACACACTCCATTCCTTTCGCCACTCTCTCTCCTATACCTTTCATCTATCCGGAGATGATGCAGGCACCCACTTTGTAATCAGTTTTCATGTCAGCAACACTTTGCTGAAGCCTGAGTATTGATATGATTGATATAATGTTCCAATGTCTAACTACTTTGGTGTGAGGAAAGGGATTGTATTGACCTATCATTCACTTTACAGTCTTATACACTGCTGATGCCCTGGACGGTGTTACTGTTATTGCACCATATAAGCACATACCTGTGCACTCATTATGGCACCAATGTGCATAGACTTCCATTTGCATAAACTATTATGCTCCCATCTGGGACACTAAAGGTGTGTCCCTTTTAACTACTTAATCATGTGCTTCCCGAGTTAAAAAACAACTGGAGCAAAAAAAATAAAAAATTAACAGTTCCACAGCACCGCAAAAACCACTGCACACTTCTCTACTCAGCCCAAATAAATAATAATAATAGGTCTATCTAATTTGATAATTTGCAATGGTCCATGACTTTAATGTAGCCTACATTCTCTTTTAAATGATGCTATTATTCCGTTTATTTGGGGATTTCAGCGTCTATTTAATGCTGTTTTCGTCATATGTTTAGGCAACATTGAAGCTGCAGGTATCCCAAAAATACAGTAGCCATACCGCTGTGCGTCTATATGCCTGCGTGTTTACCTTGTTTACAGTCGCAGTACCCCCAGTCCACTCTGCCCTTGTGGTTTCTGAAAAAGCACCAGGGTCGGATCCTGCCGTCCGGGTTGCGACAGTGATTGTGCTCTCCTATTCCTTTCCCCGGGTAGCGCTCCTTGAAGCCGGACGCATCGGTCCAGTTCATGCACCGGGTGCCGGACTCGGTGACGTCTATCGCTCCGCTGTAGAAACCGTCTCTCCCGCGGCTCTGCACACAGTCAGTGAACGGCAGGATGAATGAAGGGACGCTGCTGGAAAAGCACAAGCCGCTTTCCGCAGCCAAAAGCGCGGCTGTTACAATGGCAAGAAAATACACATTCATGTTAGGTCTCTATGATCTGATTGAAGGCGGCTGGTTGATAAGAAATCTCTATTGCTTCTACCATCATCAGCCGGGGAGACGTTCAGTAGGGCTAAGCCTCCTCGTCCAGCCGTGGGACGAGACCAGAGTGAGATCCGAGAAAGGAAAAACGACGCGGATCAATGATACTCCTATTTACGTGGGCTTATGGCAGGCAGCCCCGCAACAAAAAAATCAATAACATAATTATATGTTCGGGAAATGGTCTCTGTTTTGCAATTTCACACCATTTAATTGGATGCTTATTAGCCTATAACATATCATTTAATAGGCTATAGCCTGTAGGCTATATGCCTCAATTCAAAGTAGCAATATTTACATTTACAGTCAGGTAACAGCCTGTAGCCTACCCATTATAGCCTACTTCAATACAGTAGGCTTTATTGTAGTATAGCTATAAGTTAGGGCTCCTTAACACTTTAGGGTATTGCCTATTGTTAGGCTATTTAGACAACATGGCGATAAACACAAATGCAACTTTGATTAGGCTCAGCCTATTTCCCTCAAAAACAGGTTTTGTTTCTAGGTATAGGTTATTCTTCATTAGCCTATAGGCTACTTCTCATCGACATTAAACGCAATAGCCTTTAAATAGCCTGCTTGTAACACTTTGCTATATCTTCAACATTTATATTCTTATACTCACATTCACCCATTATCAGGTAGGATATGCAAGTTAACAATGCGTTTGATATTTAGCATGTATTAAGCCACAACAGTTAAAGCTAAATAACTTTTCCTGCATTTGACGCAGGAGAATATGGATATTGTATGAATGATTAAACACTGATGAACACGTTCTCTTTGTCTGTGATAGACATATTGGGTTGGCATGTAGGCCTATATGTGAGGTGATTTGATTTCCCTATCTGATTGTGTGTATGTGACATGGAGCTTTTATAGTTTGTACGGTGCACCCCATATCTGAAAAAAAAACTCCCAGTAAACTTCTCTGCTGCAACTCTCACCTTTTTTAAAACAAATCTGAAGATGTTTATTTTTTTTCTATTTTTAACCTGTATGTTCTTTTCTTTATTTCGCTTATTGTCTTTAAATTGCAATTTATTTAAATCTTTAACACGTTGTATTTTCTCTTGTTTTATTGTCTCTTAAATGCTAATGTCTAATCTTGATGTCTGTTATACTCCTGTAAAGCACTTTGATTTGCCTAGTGTCTAAATTGTGAAGTTGGCCTATGAATAAACTTGCCTTGCCTTGCCTTTGTGTGAGAAAGAAAGATCAAAATAAGATACAGATACATACGGACAAACATATCTGATTGGAGGAACAAAGCCTCCTGTCTGGTGACGCCATCAAACGGCGTCCATTACCACAAGTGTTGACTCTTTCATGAAGCCGGCGTAGGCCGAAACATGCCAAGCAAGGCGGAGTCAGCACTCGATAGACTTCTAAAAGCAGCTAGAACCGTGTTGCCAGGACCATTGAGGACGAATAAACTGCCAGAGTATACACCCAGCGGACAACACCCACTGAACAGTCGCAGCCAGTGTTTTAAACTATTTAATTTATCTGCTAACTCCACCTAGGTCAAGCGAGCGCGCCGGTGTACATAACGAGAGCTCCCATTGTGAATGTAGCAGCTAACGCGCAATAGCCTCTTTATATGTCCATGGCAATAGCCATAGCCGATTGTTGGCTACCGTTATGGTTAACTAATCATGTTTATATGAACAGCTTTGATTGAACAACAACCACGTTTGTTTAGTGACTCACTAGACACATTACAAGAGAGGAAATGAACAGCCGACTGCAAGAGATTCGCGAGCGGCAAAAACTTAGACGCCAGCTTTTAGCACAACAGGCAAGTGTACAGCGTATCTCCTGTTGTTGTTGTTGTTAGCAAGTAGCTAATCCAACAACTCAACTGGCCAGCTGAATACGTCTGCAACTCAAAGCGGATATTATTTATCAAAACCATTTTGTAACTGCGTTTTGAACAAGCGCAGAGTTATGTCGTTCAAATGCACTCATGGGTGATAATTCAGCTCACAGTTCTCCGTCTATTTACAGGACAGGTCGCCCTCGAGTGGCCTCGAGGCGCATATAACTTCACTGTGATATATGGATTCATTATTGAATTTGCCATTTTCGCGGACAAATAATGTGGTCGCTGTACTTCGTGTTAGTAAGAATACCCATGAATCGGGGTAGGCTACACTATTGTTGATTTACAGTAAGCCTTTGTTTAAATGAATGAGCAGCATAAGTAACAACGAGACCATTGTTTGTGATTTAATTCTTATTCCATGTATTGAGTTGAGTAAATAGATACACGTAGGCTATAGATAATTATTTTGCATTTAAAAAAAATGCTTTTCTCTGGGCTTAAGTCTTAAATCATACAGTCAATTTTATTTTGACATATCTAACAAAGTGTTTGAAGTTAATGTTTATTTTATAATAAATAGTCTTGTTTTTAAATATTTTTTTTTCAGAAAATATGTAATGCTCACGCTAACAAAACTACAAAATAACGAAGAATAATAACATTACATGTGAATAAATCGATTTATCTTGCAATGTAAATTAAGGACATGTTTTACCAGTGTGGACAGGAGATATAGTTATTTAATTGAATTCATAATGATTTTAGAACATTATTAAAGAGTTTTAATTATAACCTGTTGAAACCTTTCAGAAACCCGAGGCTCAAAGGAAACTATACCACAACTTAGAAATATGTAACTTGACACTGACTTTCTCATTCCTGTCTAACCACAGTTAGGAGCTGAAAGCGCAGACAGTATTGGCGCTGTATTAAACAGTAAAGATGAACTGAAAGAGATCGAGGAGACAAGAGAAACATGCAGGTAAGATGTAAACGTATGTATACCCCCCAACCCAATTTGTTTTGTTGTTGCCAATGTGTGGATTTGTTGTTCTGTAGTATGGAGACGTTGACCTGTTAGTGTCTGTGTTTGACAGGGCTTCATTTGACAGCTCAGCTGTACCTTCCAAAAGAAAGGCGGAAGGAGAGGACACGGAGGAGGTTGTGAAAGAGCCAAAGGTGGGTGTAATCACATGTTTTCATTGACAAATAAAGCAACGTAACTTGATGATGGGGAGCCCTGGCAATCACGTAACATACTGTACATGGCCATAAAGAAGCTTCCAGCCTGGTGTATGTAGTAGTAATAATAATGATAATAATAATAATAACCCCAGATTCATGTGGCACACTTCTTAAGGAATGTAACATGGATTTGCAGGATAAAAACAACACAATTTCAATGTTGATTAAAAAGCAAAAATGCAAATGAATATAACATGACAATGAAACAACCAAAGCAGATGAAATAAAAGAGTTTACAGTGGATTCGAATGAGAGAGCAGTCATCTTAAATCAACACAAATGGTTTAGTAAGTAGGTATGAGGAAGTATTTAAAAAGATTAGTGAACAAACCGCCACTTGCTGGTTTTTCCTCAGGGCATACTCATAGGTGACTGGAAGCCAAGGTGTGGTGCCTCTTTATCGTTTGTCGACACACTGTGACAGTGAACAGGGCCCTGTTAATGTTGTGTCTGCTTTGCACATTAAAGTCTTTTTCAGAGCCTCTAGCTGTTGTGCAGACATTACTCACTTTCTTTGAATATACATTTTCATTAACCCATTGATGACTATGGCAATCTAGGATGCATGTCCTTAATGCCTGCGGGTTTTCTGAAAAAATAGCACAAATTGTCAAGTCTACCAAAACCTTAATATCTAAGCCTGCGTAGCACTTAAAAACATGAAATAAAATACATTTAAAAGTTAAGGTTCACAGGTTTTATTTAAACATGCTCCCTTAGCGCTTACAAACCAACACATTTTCTAAAAATCGTCAAAATTAGATGGGGGAAAAAAATAAATAAAAATAATATAAAATATTTAGAAATAATGTGCTAAATGAGGTTATAATCCTGCTTCCTTTTAGCATGGATAGTAGTGACTGAGTGTGCAGTGGAGGGATAAAGATAGACGGATATAGGAAGGAGAGGATAGCTTTATTTTATTATTTAGTTCAGTTATCACTGGCACCATAAATCTGACTTCCCAGTACAACTGAAACGCAGACTGACTCTGGCTGTCGGGTGCCGATCAGCTGGTCCAAACGGCTGTATACCACGGAGATAAAAACAAAACTGAAATTTAACTTGGCTGAATTTGAGTTTGAGCAGCAAATATAAATATTGTTAATAAATAGATGCAATGTGTTTTGTGATTTTCATCAGTAGTCTATAGTAGACCTAGATTCTGCACTCCGAACGCCACTAACTGTTCTGTAATGCACTATGCCGACACAGCCGGCTTATTTTTTTTATTATTATTTTTTATTATTTTTATTGACGTGATTATCGGCAAACCACACAACTTTTGGGTGGTCACGTGGTCTTAAAAAATGTGTATTTGAACCAATGACAGTGCATTCTATGTTGCCCACGCCATGCAAATTAGATAAGGTAACAATGCTGCGCTATGCAGCATCAGGCAGGAGATACAATGTGGCATCGCGCAGCAGCCGTCATCAATGGGTTAAGTACCAGCAACAACATGGACGTGCATAACATCTTTCTTTTTGAACCAGTTCAAGCAGAGAGTCTCAGGCTGTCATAAAAAAAGCATTTCTAGTAGAACTATGTTTTAATGATTTCAAATGAATCTGTCTGACATTTTTTTTCAGGGTGAGATCCTCTCTGCCAGCCTGTGTTCATGGCAATGGTCCGTTTGGCATTTGGCACTGTCAGATTGTGGCTTTAGGTTGTAAACATGAATATGGCCACCACCCAAATTGTATTGATTATTTTTTTTTCTCACCAACAGAACCTGTCAACACATTTCTGTTAACTAAATCGTAGTGTGAAATCTGGGATTTACTTGCAAATGATGATGTGAATACGTCTTGTGGGCAAAATAAGGTGTTATTTTTAGTGTCCCGACTTTTTAACAATTAAGACCATGACTATGTAACTGTGTGCCCTTTAATATGCTTTATATATGCCCTCTATTTGCCATCTAAACCAGTAACTTTATCATTATTGTGATTTTACAAATAGCTTTATGATCACATTATTTGTGGATGTATTCATTTACAACAGGTTTCTCACAGGCTTTGTTCATAGACAGAAATATGAACCACATTGTGTTTTTGTGTGTGTTTTAGGATGAGCCGGAGGTGCAGCAGCTGGATGAAAGCAACCCATATGAGGAGGTGTACAAGGACTCAAGTACTTTCCTTAAGGTTGGAAATCACATACACACTCTTGTTTCTTTAAATGATTATCTCCTTAATTGTGTAATACAAGCAGTGTTTTTTCATTGCGCCATGGATGTAAATAAACGGGTTACCCACATGTAGACAGAAGCCACCTTAGAAAATGTGAACGATTAGGGCTGTGAATCTTTTGGAATCACACGATTCGATTCTGACTCTTGAGATCACAATTCGATTCAAATACATTTTCGATTCAGCTAAATACATTAAAAAAGGAGGGAAAAGGAAAAGTGTTTTTAAATTGATTTTAGCAAATTATGAATCGCAGGAGATAGGAATAGCTATTTTGACATTGTTTTTTTTTCACCACACCTATTGACCATATCGGATGGGAAAAACGTGTTTCGCAACTTCTTAGATTACATTTCTTCTTTTTTACAATGGCAGCAGCGATACTGATAACGATTCAAGGAGAGGATCCGGAAGCAGAGCCTGATAGATGCGTAGATATGTTTGTATAGCACAACAACCAAATATATTCAAAACAATTTTTGAATGTGTTATGCCTGGAATGAGCTGCTGTATTGGATTACTTCCTGCACTGATCATGTTTCTAGTGACATCCCCTTTGCACAGATGGGCCTTTGTGATTCATTGTGAATACTGATTTTAGGATTAGTATTTTGTAGGGCTGTCAAATTAACGCGTTAATTTCGATTAATTAATCACAGAAAAATTAACGCGATTTAAAAAAAATTAACGCAGATTAATCGCACTTCTATAATGCCCTTTGACCCGGTGCAAAAGTGGTGCGGAGCTGCACCTGTAGCTCGCCGGGCCGGGCGCGTGGGTTAAAGGGAGAAAGGTAAAGAGAGAAGCAGGGGAAAGGGGCCGACTCGAGGGCTCTATGGACGGTTTATGGGATGCATGAAGGTAGGAAGACATCTTACTTAATTCTCCGCAGTGTCCGTGCATTATTGATTTAGTGGGTGCAACAATGTAGGCTAGGTTCAAAACAGTAGGCCTATCTCTCAATCTTCCTCCAATTTTGTTTGCTAGCTGTCTAGCACCCTGTGTGTGTGTGTGTGTGTGTGTGTGTGTGTGTGTGTGTGTGTGTGTGTGTGTGTGTGTGTGTGTGTGTGTGTGTGTGTGTGTGTGTGTGTGTGTGTGTGTGTGTGTGTGTCAATATTTTTGCCTATGAGTAGGCTACGAAATGGTGGCAGTGCAGCGCTGTCTGTTGTGGGAGATGGAAAGTCATAATTTTGTCTGCTTGTTTCTTTGAGAAAATTCGGCGCTAGTTCATGTATAAAGCTGGCTGAGGGGAGGAGACAGAAGTTACGAGAGACGGCGAGCGAGCGCGCGCGCGCGAGAGAGAGAGAGAGACAGAGAAACAAACTGTAGTAGGCTATACAGCTGTTTACAAACAGGTATAAAAGTGTCATATAAGTATGTAATTAATTTAGATTAATTAATCACAGAGCCTGTAATTAATTAGATTAATTTTTTTAATCGCTTGACAGCCCTAGTATTTTGACAATGGTTTCCTTTATAGGTTTGGTACTTTGTTGTAGGTCTAGTACTGCAGAATTTAAAGTGTATGTGTTTTTTTTCTGTTACTTTATCATGTTCAGGTGCCTTTATAATCATTCCTTAAGAAAAATAATGACTTGTGATCTTGTTAGCCATAAGTGGCCATCTGATGATGTACATCATTGCATTTATTTGTAAATGTCTCTTTTAACATTATACTTATGGTAGTAAATCAAAGGGATGAAACAATGCTGTGTGGATGGCTAACTAAGTGATGCTAATTAGTTGTGAAAAGTCTAGATTCACCCACAAATATTCTAAATGTACTTTGTAGCCAGACGGTATGGGGCAATCAAAACATGACATAAAAGAAATGAGCTGTCAGATAAAGCTGGTGTTTCACTGTGTCGTCAGTGAGGGCTATCAAGTGTCTATCATCAAACAATCGCATGCAAGAACCCTGAGTGAGACAAACAAAACCTGGAGACAGACACGCTTTACCTGGCATGTTGAATGCAGACCTTTCTATTTATAAGTGTAGGAAGAGTTGGCAGATTTAAAGTAAGATGGGCTTCATTTGTACAGCATCAACCTTTTGAGAATCTATTTTTGTTTCACCACTTGTTATCAAAGGTTAGAACCAGTTTTTAATAAAGGACAAAAATCAAAGTGTTCATGCGTAACCCTTGAACACGGGTGACTAATGGCTTCTGTCACCAAGCATGCTCAAACATAACAAGTTATTACAAAACACGTGGACTGCCTTTTGTTGAAAGATATTATAATCAATGCATTTCTGCAGTAAAGTGTTACATAAGTCCAGTCACACTAATAAAATAAATAATAATCATGAGCTTTTTCCAGTTTTATACAACAAATGTGTATTAGCTTGTATAGACATCAAGCTATTTTTACTTTATGTTGTCTCTGTTTATGCAGATATATTTATCTAATAACCCTTTGTCCCACTAATCTTATTAATCATATTTCATTCATTCATTTTCAGGGCACCCAGAGTTTGAACCCTCACAATGACTACTGTCAGCACTTTGTCGACACAGGGCATAGGCCGCAAAACTTCATTAGAGATGTTGGTGAGTGTGTGTGTGTGTGTGTGTGTGTGTGTGTGTGTGTGTGTGTGTGTGTGTGTGTGTGTGTTCTTGTTTTACTTACATTTGCATGCTTGCATGTGGTTCTTACCTTGTTCTCTTATGTGGTTCAGGCCTGGCAGACCGATTTGAAGAATACCCGAAACTTCGAGAGCTGATCAGACTGAAGGATGAACTTATCTCTACCACCAACACGCCTCCCATGTACGTTGGATGATGGCGTGAATGTTGGATTTACCTGATAATGAATTTGATCATACTCAGAGAAATGAACTTGAAATAGGAAGACGCCCAGCCAATAACAAGTGGGCATCAGCTTCATTAAGGTGTATGTGTGTCTCTCTGCGTGTGTGTTTTAGGTACCTCCAGGCTGACCCAGAACGCTTTGATCTGCAGGATTTGAAGTGTCAGTTTGATGTCATTCTAATTGAGCCTCCCTTAGAGGAATACTACAGAGAATCAGGCATCAGCCACACTGAACGTTTCTGGAACTGGGATGATGTATGTATTCATGTTTGGCTGGTTTGCATTCAGCATTGAGTGCTACTAAGTGAATATAGATACAGCTCTGGAAAAAAAATCAGACTACTATTTATAGGCATATATTTGAGTAGAATGAACATTTTGGTTTTATAATATAAACTACTGACAACTTTTCTACCAAATTTAGAGCATTTCAATAAGCAATGTAGAGATAAAGATTTAAGAAAAATCCAGACAGGTCCTTGTCAGTATGAAGACCCTTTTGGGATGGCTAAATCACCTAGCCTAGTGAGACCAGTCTGATCTTTAGGGCTTCACGTTAGTTTCTCTCCGACAGATCAGTATGGACATTTTCCAATCTCCGTTAGGATGAGCCCAGTCAATTAAAGAACAGATTGATAACTACATGTACCGATCAAGTGGCTGCCCACTGAGATTGGAGAAAGTCCAGACTGATCAACGGGCGAGAAGCGATTATGAAGCTCAAGAGATCAGGCTGGTATAACCATGCTATAAATCACCTGACTTGTTCACAGGATTGGTGACTGCCTTAGGGAAGATATGCGTTCCAGTGATTTGTGTACAGTATGTTCCCTATGCTTATGCAAACATGTTCACTCATTCCTTTTTCCTATATCTCTGCTCTATGCTTTTGTGTAGATCATGAAACTGGAAATCGAGGAGATATCAGCTCTGCGTTCCTTTGTCTTTCTCTGGTGCGGCTCTGGTGAAGGCCTGGACTTGGGTAGAATGGTAAGAATAACCCCTCATTGCTTCTGGCAAAATCACTGTCGGAAGTACTTTATCTTGAATTATTTACAGGTTACAATAAGGCATTGCATGCAGGTTATTTTTACTCTCTGTAAGATGGCACCACATTTTTTTGTTGTTCTGGAACTTGCTAGTCCAGTATGCATCTGATAACTGAGTTAGATAACCATGTGTGTACATAACAATAGAGTCCAATACCTTTTTTGAAGTATGTCTGTTCATGCCACACCATTCAAAGCTTAATCTCCTTGCACAAAAATAGACTGGTTCATGTCTGCCAAGTTGTAAGACACGTTTTTTTCTCGTTTTTTTTCCCTTTGTGACGTGGTTAGAAA
This sequence comes from Hyperoplus immaculatus, assembly GCA_949357725.1. Classification (NCBI taxonomy): domain Eukaryota; kingdom Metazoa; phylum Chordata; class Actinopteri; order Uranoscopiformes; family Ammodytidae; genus Hyperoplus; species Hyperoplus immaculatus. The sequence goes on along the minus strand of OX442355.1, from coordinate 11,571,954 downwards.
AGTAGGGTTGCATTCAAGCCGTCTGTGTCAGATAATAGATTGCATTTAAGCCCTTTTTCAACAACATGACTCACATTTAAGAATGCAGACAGTTTATTCTTCACTATCTTTCTTTCGTTGGTGTCAGAAAGGCAAATATATCCGTAAACAAAATCATGAAATTTGCTTTGAGGCAGCCTCAACATTTACATTAATCATTGTTTTGAATGTCCTGCTTGTGCCACAAAAACAAAAAAAGTCTGAAAAAAAAACACTTTAAGAAAGAGCTTAACAATGGCTTCACAACTATTTTATCTCAAAAAGCATTAAACTACAAATTGGTTTCTCAGAAACACAGGACTTTGCATTTGAATTTCCGTTATTATCATTTGCCACACCATGTGCCACACAGGAGATTGGCAGGAGAAGCCCCACTGTACATGTGCTGTGTTGATAAATTAAAGAAATTATGTCAACATTGATAGCCCTAAATTAATTTCTTGTTTATCTCACACAATACATCGGCCATCATAATATCCACCTTTATTACACCCATTTCAGTGTTTAAGGAAGTGGGGCTTTAGGCGATGTGAGGATATCTGTTGGATCAAGACAAACAAGAATAACCCAGGCAAGACCAAGGCACTGGACCCAAAGGCTGTATTCCAGAGGACCAAGGTACAGTATGCACGCACACACACACACACACACACACACATTGAAAAAAGTTTCTTTGGGCTTTGATATTCCTTGAAAATATGTAGATATAATGTTAGCTATATTGTACATACTAGTAGATTTAGAGTTTACAATTCCTGCACTGACATGATACATTCATAGTTGAACTAGTTTCATTTCAATATTGAGATGTATCCCCAACACATTCCCTTCAGGAACACTGCCTTATGGGAATCAAAGGAACAGTGCGCAGAAGTACCGACGGTGACTTCATCCATGCCAACGTGGACATTGACCTGATCATCACAGAGGAGCCTGAGATGGGAAATGTAGAGAAGCCTGTGGAGATCTTCCACATCATTGAGCATTTCTGTCTAGGTCGCAGGAGATTGCACCTGTTCGGACGAGACTCGACCATCAGACCAGGTGAGAAGGGGCACGCTCTTTCTTTGAAAATAAATCTATGTTGTATGTTAGCTTTTAGTTTCTGAGCGCCATTGTCCTTGCTTGATTCTGCTTTTTTTTTCTCAGCACCCATGTTGATGCTTTACTGTTTTGTTTTTTTATTATCTTTCTAGGTTGGCTGACAGTGGGTCCCACTTTGACAAACAGTAACTTTAACCCAGAGGCCTACGCTTCACATTTCTCCATGGCTGACAATTACCTTTCCGGCTGCACAGAGGAAATAGAGAGGCTGCGGCCCAAATCTCCCCCTTCTAAACTGAAGTCTGACAGGGGGGGCGGAGCTCCCAGAGGGGGACGTGGTGGGCCAAATGCAGGAAGAGGCGGCGACAGGGGCCGCGAAAGAAACCGACCAAATTTCCGTGGTGACAGGGGAGGGTTCAGGGGCAGGGGAGGACCACATAGAGGCTTTCCACCTCGCTAGAGAAAATGAGTAATGCAGTTGATGTGATATGCTTAGAGCGCAACAGCATAAATGTCACAGTTTAATCAACCTTTTTGAGTTTTTTGGTTTGTGTTGGATGGGTATTGTCTGAATAAACATGCTTTTCACTTTTTGTGCTTGTGTACTTAGTTGTGTTTTACGTCTAATCTCAACATTAGAGTTCTCTAATATTTGGAGAGAAGGTGTGATTGAAAGGTATTATGAGAAAATGGATTTGCTGTTCTGTTCATGGCATGCTCTCACTTCAAGCATGAAGAATGCCAGTGAGTCCGAGTTAAGGCCAGGACACACCGGCCCGATAATCGCCGTCGTAGAGTCGGGAGGGCTCGGAGACACGAATCTGTTTGGTGTGTGCCGTGAAATCGGTCGACGTTGATGTCGTTGGGCTTCTTTCACATGTTCAATCGGTGGCGGACAGTCTTTCAGTTGGAGCAATTTGATTTGTGGAGGGCTAGCGAATCAGTGAAGCCCGGAAGTGAGGCGGGTAGCACGAACAGCTAACAACAGTTAGCCATCGTTTTAATATGTTTGTTTATTTCGTTCAGCGAGTACTCGCATGCTTCAACCCTTGTTGACTGCTCGACACCATGCTCGACACTCTCTGCTAAAAATGGTGCTCTTTATGGTCCATAAATATAAATACGTATTTCTATCTATGGTTGCGTTCCGAATCGCATACTCTTTCTTTTTTCTATTCTACATACTACATCTGACGATAAAAAGAATCTAGTTAGGATGCAGTAGGCATACTATTGGGACGTACTTTTCTCTCTTATTTCATCATAACATTGCGCCTTGATCTTGCCTCTTGCTTTTATATCCGTCGCATCCCCGTTTGTTTTCATAACATGGACCTATAGGCTTCGTCGATGTTACGTCACTTCACGTGCGCACTGGATTGTGGGTCAGAATCGCCCAAATAGGATGCACTTTTCAACACTAACAATCTTGGCCGCATGAAGTAGACCATCCGGGTATTCTAACCATCCTAAATCTGGCCACAAGAATCGGGACATCCTAAATCTTTTTTCTACATACTATATAGTAGAAAGTATGCGATTCGGAACGCAACCTACGTTTATGGTCTAGAGAGAGCCATCCCATCATTTCCGGCTTCCGTATTTCCGGGGCATGAGTTGCACTTTAACAAAACATCTTGCCTCTTTGTTATTTAAATGCAGTTTGGGTTGTCTGGTTCTCAAACCCAGTGCTTGTATGCATGTTAACAACACGTGCCCTGCAGCATTACAACAACAATTCCATGTGTGTCTCCAGAAGCCATGACAATCATACAGCAATGCCATTATCAACCTCAGAGGGGTATACTACGAAGCGAGATTAAGGGCTGAGCGAGGTCTGTTGAGTCTAAAGCGGTCTAAAGCCAGAGTTTTCAGTATCACGAAAGGTGACTCTCTTTTTACTTGGCTAGATCACCGTGGTAACAGGCTGCACGGCTAACCTGCCCAGACCAGTTTTTGTTTCAGAGTTTGAGCTTAAATTCGGCTCTTATAGCGCTGCCCTTTAAGGAAACTACACATTTTGAAATCCCGCGGACCTGACTATATTGTCTGAGCGATATATTCTCACTGAGGAAACTCGTTAAATAACGAAACTTATTGATCAGTAAGTTAATGAACGAAACGAAGCCGTGACATAAGGCTTACAGCAGAGTGAACTGTAACATCGCGCTGGGGCTTTTTGCCTCATGCATACAGTTATTGATGCAGAAAATGTTAAATAGCCTAGACCTACTGTATGCAGCGCCACTCTATGCTCTCACCTCAAATGGTTTTACCTGGCGATCTACACACACTGGCTCTTAATAAAGCGTTCTATAAAATCACAGTTTGCAACATAATTTCACTGTAGGCGTCTTTCTTTTCATCAGTGGCAGTAGTAGTATGTATCCATATTTGTCCGAAAAATACAGACTACAGGTTTTTTAATGTAGGCCTATTGGTATTTGTAAGATTCAAATAAAAGGCTAATAGTCTAAATCAAAATTGTATTCATTATGATGTGGCCCAAAACTAAAGTGATTTTCCATAGGCTATTCAAGACTAAAATTACATTCTTAAGTGTGGGACTATAGGCGTAGTGCTATAAATATAGCAAAGTGGCCTATATATATATTAGGCTAAATGGTATAGTGTTCAAATCCGAGTACAACGTTTAATTGTTTTATAATGTCACGTTACGCACTGCGAGAACGATCGCCAAGATAAATAAATAATTTCCATGCTGGCAGCATTCCACTCTCCTTATTTGCAGTAAGAGTTTTTTTTCGGCTCTCTGTTTTCTGCTGTAATAATTCAGACTGACAAACTCTTCCTCTTGAATGAAGTTGGCGACACACTTTTGTTTTACTCAGCTGCTCACAATCAGTCCGTTTGTGTAAAGTTAGCGGCACAAGATCAATCCATTTTGTGCGGATGCAGAGTCAAATGACGGGTCGAACGCCCCCTTTCATGGGGACGCGCACAGAGCCTGAAGCCGAAACCCTCGTTCAACATAAGAGGTTGATAACTTCCTTCGTGATACCGGTTAGCTCTGAGCGAGGGTATGTGTTATGTTGAACCAGATCAAAAAAAGAGAGCCGGGCTCTGTTGAGTTTGTTTCGTAGTATACCCCTCAGGTGTAAAGATAAATAAACCTCAGATGTAAAGATAAATAAATCATTTCCACACCCTGGAATAGTTGTAAATGATCCCATGGCCACAAGTGGCTAGGCCTCAAGTGACTCAAACAATAGCCAATAAACATGAGTAGATAGTAGATACTATGGTTGTTTTGTGGCACCAGGCTAAGAAAACAAAACGGTGAAACCAGAGGGGTATACGAAGCGAGATTAAGGGCTGAGCGAGGTCTGTTGAGTCTAAAGCCAGAGTTTTCAGTATCACGAAAGGTGGCTCTCTTTTTACCTGGCTAGATCACCGTGGTAACAGAGGCTGCACGGCTAACCTGCTCAGACCAGCAGAGTTTGAGCTTAAATTCGGCTCTTAGAGCGCTGCCCTTTAAGGAAACTACACATTTTGAAATCCCGCGGACCTGACTATATTGTCTGAGCGATATATTCTCACTGAGGAAACTCGTTAAATCAGTAAACTTATGATCAGTAAGTTAATGAACGAAACGAAGCCGTGACATAAGGCTTACATTAGAGTGAACTGTAACATCGCGCTGGGGCTTTTTGCCACATGCATACAGTTATTGATGCAGAAAATGTTAAATAGCCTAGACCTACTGTAGCCTATGCAGCGCTACTCTATGCTCTCACCTCAAATGGTTTTACCTGGCGATCTACACACACTGGCTCTTAATAAAGCGTTCTATAAAATCACAGTTTGCAACATTATTTCACTGTAGGCTTCTTTCTTTTCATCAGTAGCGATTACAGTTGGGACGTGACGTGATCAGCTGTCACAGTTCGGACATCGCTGCAGACTCGCAGGTTAAGCTTCTCACAGTAGATTCATATTTGTCCGAAAATTACAGACTTGCAGGTTTTTTAATGTAGGCCTATTGGTATTTGTAATATTCAAATAAAAGGCTAATAGTCTAAATCAAAATTGTATTCATTATGATGTGGCCCAAAACTAAAGTGATTTTCCATAAGCTATTCATTTGGGGACAGTGTCAGACTTAAATTACATTCTTAAGTGTGGGACTATAGGCGTAGTGCTATGAATATAGCAAAGTAGCCTATATATACATTAGGCTAAATGGTATAGTGTTTAAATCTGAGTTCAACGTTTCATTGTTTTATAATGTCACGTTACGCACTGCGAGAACGATCGGCAAGATAAATAAATAATTTCCATGCTGGCAGCATTCCACTCTCCTTAGCCTATTTGCAGTAAGAGTTTTTTTTCGGCTCTCTGATTTCTGCTGTAATAATTCAGACTGACAAACTCTTCCTCTTGAATGAGGTTGGCGACACACTTTTGTTTTACTCAGCTGCTCACAATCAGTCCGTTTGTGTAAAGTTAGCGGCACAAGATCAGTCCATTTTGTGCGGATGCAGAGTCAAATGACGGGTTAAACGCCCCCTTTCATGGGGACGCGCACAAAGCCTGACGCCGAAACCCTCGTTCAACATAAAAGGTTGATAACTGCTTTCGTGATACCGGTTAGCTCTGAGCGAGGGTATGTGTTATGTTGAACCAGATCAAAAAAAGAGAGCCGGGCTCTGTTGAGTTTGTTTCGTAGTATATCCCTCTGTATCCCAGTTTCAAATAAGACTATGTTTTGATAACACTGAAACCCTTCTGGATGTGCTATCACTTTTTGGCAAGTGGTTGTGCTGGGCCTTTTACAGGTATTTCAAAAGGCATGAGGGACTTTGTCAGCTATAATCTGTCAAATATAACCCCTTACATAAATTCTAGGTTTATTCTTATTCATGTGTATTGAATCTAGATATAATAAACATACTTTCAGAAGGTTTAAGTTGTTATATCATGAATCCTTTTATTCTAATATTTGAGATACTGAGATATGTTTTATTCCATGAGCTGTAAGCCTATCATCAAAATTAAAACAAATGAAAGGCCTGACACATTTCACTTTGTGTTATGCATTTAGAATATATGAAAGTTAGATTTTTGAATAGAATTAACAAAGGCTGCATGTGCTCTCGCAGACGGCCATCAGGTTATGGCAGACAATCATTTGTATGGCACAACACCAAAAAACAGCCCAAACGGCTCACAATGAAGGTTTTCATAAAACGGAAGACAGCTTGGAGGGCTGCACCTATACTCCTAGAGTAAAGGTATGTAAGTATTGTATTTGGTGTAGGCTTCACCCTGTTAAGCTGTCACCAGTGGGATAAGGGTGAAGTAGGATGACGTCCAACTCATTGCAGCAGTTCAGAGCAAAGTAAAATGGAACACAGTGTAACAATAACCGACAACATACGTGTTGAGGAGCAGGGGGAGTTATTAGATAATGAGTTTTAATTTTAATTAAAAATTCCTATTCTAATAGGAATTAGAAATGCATTATTTTTCAAATCAAACACCTGAAGATATTGGTTAAGAATACTGACCTATCACTCACTCAAATGTTTGAAATTAATCACATAATAGACACCACCACTGGATTCCCATGTAACCATTTGGTCAAACTAAAACTCATTGACCACACGTCTTGTTTATAATTTATAAGAGCGGATGATCATTGAATCTTAATCTGAACAGCTCATTCATATTATATAAATTCCTCTTCATGTGACAGCTGGGCTGTATTTTGGTGGGAATAATTAATAAGCGTGCACAAGAAAAAAATTCCTGACTACTCTTGCACGTGAAGTTGGAATGTTGGAAAGCCCCTAAAGCCGTACTGCTCTTCTGGTAAACCAAAGCTCATCTCTCCAGAATGTTAGCAAACCTGATTCAGTGTTTGGATTGTTTCAATTCTTGTACTCTTCAAAGCTGCTATGAGCACAGGTCAGGTGTAGTCTGCCACACCCATACTGATGTAGAAAAGTAGTATTGCGAAATGGGGAAACTAGGGTCTTCCATTACATTTTTTATTACATTACCTTTATGATGACTTTATGACAGTGATATTAAAACAATCAAAAATTAGGCTACAGCTTTGGTTGTTTACTCTCAATCCTCGATATTATTTCTTAGCATGTTCTCTCTCTGTCAGGATCTGATTCTGAAAATATACCTTTCAACCTCTATATTAATTTCCTTCCCTTGTACATTCATCTGTCTCTTAGCCCATCTTATTTTTTCAGCATTGTGTTTTGATTTGGTTCATGGCTACTGTTTAAATTGTATCCAGACACGCCTGATCAACCTGTCTGTGCTCAAATAATTGATTTACCCACGGTGTCCTTTTCTTAGCACCTCCTGTCATATCTCCCTCAATATGCATACCACTTTTGAGAGTTGCTTCTTTTGTGTATGTGTAGTTTTTCTCTTGTACAGGCCTCTGTGTTTTTGGTCCTACGAGGTCTGGGTTCTTGACCTCTCTTCCAATCCGTGTGTGAGTTTGCCTCATAGAAATAGAAATTAAATTAATCTGACCTGAGCTCAGTGGTGTTAATAATGACCGTTCTCCTTAAATATTGTCTCCTCTTTTAAGCCTCTCTTTACCTATAGTTACATATTAAACTGTTTAGTGTTGTTGTTTTTAATATATTTAAGTATATTTTTGAAGTGTGGCTCTAAAATGCTGCCTTATAGTTGGATTTTCATATGTCTCACAAGAAGAGTTGTTGAAGGTTATTTTATTGTGTAAGTTAACACAGTACAGTAACTGAATGAAACAATACTTTACATCATATCTCAAAGGGGTGGCAGATAAGTTTGTAGTAGTGTGCACACTATCATGACATTACCTATCTGATGGGTGTGCTATCAGTAGCCCCTTTTACACAGAGATTGCGGCATATTGACGGAACAACATCACTCCAAAATGCCGGCTTTGCTTGCTTCTGTGTTATTTACACAGAACCAAGCAACGCCGGCCTGCTGGCGCATCAGTAGCTCCTTTTACACAGCATTCCGGAATGAAAGAGGTGCTTGTAAACAGCGTCAGGTGTGACGTAAACATTTAGCGCTGCACCGGTCAGCTGCTTTACAACAACAACACTGGCTGGTGAATTGAGAGCAGATGAGTGCTGGAGCTTGCAGTAAGAGGGCCGTATTTTACTTTCCCCACGATGTGCCAGTTGATCTCGCTACGCGCTGAGTCCAACATTACTGGGACTGTTAACCAAACTGACAAAATCAATCCGCTTCACCTCTGTGTCTGTGTGTGTGTTTGTGTGACAGGTTGGTTGTGAGCGAGTCTCTTTGTGAGGCCAGAGATCTGCAAATCAGACATAAACATACACATAGTGTGTGAAGTCACGTTAGGCCTACTGTAGGCAGAAATAAAGTGTGGATATATGCTCAGACTTAGGATAATAATAGCGGTGGCGATCTGGTCGCAGCCTAGCTTAGCCTAGCCTAGCTTTCCCATTGTACAACTTCTCCTGGGCAGAAATAGACTCATACACTCTGCAAAATGAAGCGCGAGGGTTTGGATTGAGCAACGGACCTTATGATCAGCTAGATTATACGCCGTTCCTTTTATTTGGTGATTTTTATGGGACATCAGGCCGCCGTGATTAATGTTAAACACACGTCCTTCAACTGCTAACTCACATGTTTAGAACGTAGGCTATGGAACGTCAAACGCCCCCCTGTTCCGCAACAACAAGCTGGAGCATTTAAACAGAGAGGCGGAACTGATTGTGTCGGGAATCTTACTACCCCCCGAGGTAGTAAAATTCCCGGAACAATCTCTCGCACCTTTCTTCCCTCGTTCCGCAACGGTCGCATTTAAACAGCAGGGCGGAGGGCCGAAATTCCGGCATATTCCCGGCTTTCACTGGCTGTGTAAAAGGGGCTAGTGACACACATCTGATCAGAGAAAAGATCATGCAGCCTGATTGTGATAACGTGTTTATCACAAAGTAACATTGATAGCATCTAAAAACATGAATGACAATGACAAAAGATACATTTTTGGGTGGGTTCCCATTGCCTTGGCATGCTCAAGCAGTAGTTCAAATTCATCCTGAAAAACATAAGAAATGCAAGTAACCTAGATGTGTATAGGAATAGCATAAAGCCCCCTTATATAGTTTATAAAGTAATGTAATGCACTTCACATTGGTTTGATTCTGAACATCAATTATAAATATTCCAGAGCAATAGCCACAATTAATTGAATAGGAAGGAATAATTGAATTATTAATGCAAATCCTGAACAGGAAGTTAACCATTATGCACCTAAATATATTTTATATTATACTTTGCTACTGTATACAAACACATGATCTGTTGCGATCATTGGTTACATTCTTTCTCACCCAGCATCTAAAATTAACTAAATGATAAAGAGTTCAAACTTCTTCCGGTGATCTGAGAGAACAAAGGATGTCTTTGCACAAAAATGGGCTGTATGTGTGGAGGAGTTTAAAGAAAGACTTGGGTGTAAGGTGATGAAAAGATAGGAGAAGAACACTGAGTCTTACGTCAAGAATGTATAATGGATTTCCATTTTATCTTTATTTTTTCTTTAGCTTCTTTAATTGTTATTATTATTATTTTTTTATTATTATTTTTTTTTTATTGTTTGCACACAAACACAAAGAAAATTGTGTAGGAGGTTGTAAATGTTAAAAATAACTGTCAGATGAATGTTTGATCCTACACACAAGTATAATAAAGGATTGTGTAATGATGATACCCATGGAAAAGTCACATATTTCGTAAAACGAAATCAGGCACTCTGTTGTATAGCAACAGATCTTTTTTTTTTTTTTAAATCTCCTAGAACTATAACAACTGAGGAGAGAGAGACTGCTTCTCCACGGCCATATGCTAATTGTGACTTTTGCTTGAAACCAATAAAGATTTACAGAGAATCTGAATATTGTGAAACATGGTACTAAATCAGCATTTCCCATCTGCCCTATGCCGACTGATATTCCAGTTTCCACAACAAATGACTCTCCAAAAGTTGTTTGCCAACAGCTGTCAGAAATCTAGTAGCCAAACCTGCCGAAGTGTGGATTAAACATAACGCCAAAAATATTGCCATCTTCCTCCTTCAGACTTCAAATCATACTCAACACTGCCTTTCTTGTACACCAGTACATGTGAATACATTTCTTTAAATCACATGTACTGCTCACATAGCTGATTTTTCTGGAGTGGCACAATGGTAGTCTATTTATTATTTAAAAGCATACATGAGATAAATTGTCTGGACAGTATGTACTCTTCATCTATAATCTGGGCCATAGTGTGTCTGTGATGTAGAGGACAGCCACTTGAGAAAAAGTACTGATACCCAACTGCCCAACTGGTTTAAAAAGACTGCCTCCTCCCGCTCCTACTCTAGCAGACACAAAGGGGAACAACCAAAATGCAATGCATGAGTTTCATTGCATTGATACAATCTAATTGGCTAATCTTGTCCTGTGGGAATGTGTCTCGTATTTTAAACATCTAATGAGTCAGCAGCATACGGAACACTTGAAGAAGGATTTAAAGTCAAAAAGTCAGATTCAATTTATTTCTATAGCACATTCAAAAACAACATCAGTTGACAAAAGTGCTGTACAAAATTCAATACAAAACAACATATAAGATACATAAGGAAAAAAAAGAGTAGTGTCAAAGTCTCAACTTTTGTTAAAGGACAATGCAAAAAAAAAGTGAGTCTTTAGCAAATGTTTAAACTGGTCAACTTTACAGGGATCCAGGTTCCAGAGTCGCTGTTTGAATGTGCAATGGCGATTTTTCAATTCAATTACACGTTATTGTCACTGGAGCTGACAACTGTTCTCTAGAATTCCAAAATTCCACAATTGATTTACCCTCACATGCTTGTTTACTTTCTCCCAATGACTGCACTGGTGGTCAGCCTTTTAATGAGATGATCAATTCTAATGAAGGATTGCAGAAAGCATGTTCTGCACTGTGTCTATGCAGTTCAACACCTCCAAACATATCATGCAGTGATAAAAACCATCATGTGCCACTTATAAGGTGCCTGAATAGAATATTATTGTTGTCAGACTTTCACTGTAGAATTATATATCTACAGAAATGTATCATGAGGGACAGTAAAACCTGAAAATAAGACAACATAATCTACTCAATAGTACGACTTTGAGTTGTTGAACACTCATTATTTCCCTTTCAGTTCACTTACTGTTCTCAATGGCAACTGGGCAAACTTTACCATTTTAAGCTCTGGAAAAAGATACTTTGATATCCGAGTTTAGATTATTTTGTGATAATAATAACCATTTGTCAAGCTCAAATCCTGATAGTGCTCACATTTACTTCATCCTTTAATAAAGCTTGCAATAACTTAAAAATTAATATAATCATGTGGAAAAATAACTGCTAATATGTCTGTGCACAGCCACTGTGCACAAACTGCACTGTTAAGCACACATTATCCCAATGACGTTAAGAAAGACTACCTATCACAACATTTTTCAAAATCTGTTGGTGTACCAAATGGCATTTTAATGTGCTCCTCCTAATGCAGGATACAAGTTTTCTTAGTAAAGGTTAACAAATAAGTAGTTTTGTAGTGAATAGAGGCCTAGTTTTTTAGCGTTTTAATATTGCTCTGAATGGGGAGAGTTGTAGAGGCAGTAATGGAAAAACATACAGTAACTTAATTTTCTTATTGTTTATTGTTGATAAGCAGCATTATATATTAAAAAAAAAAAAACTTAATAAAGTATAAACACGATAACACCCTGGTGAACAGGCTTGGGCAGTTATTTATTAACAGGTAATTTTTTTTTTAAATAATGAATATTATACATTAATGCATAATATAATAAAACTCCTCAATGACTAGACTGGAATATATCCCAGTAAAGTACCATTACTTAGACATCTTGAAAGGTCTTGTTGTTTGCCCTCCTTTCCATGTGTCAAAGGGCCGAATCAATCAATAGCTGCTGCAAGGTGTTCTTTACTTTGAATAGCTCCATACAACAGTAATATAAAGCAAAATAAGTTTCAACACGTTTCTCAACACCAACATTGTTACACTTGTACAAAGTCATTAGCGTTTTTGTTGAGATTAGTGTTATTACCACACACACAATGATACCATAAGGTGGAATTATTTTTTGGACACACAGTAGAAGGTTCCAAAATTTATTATGTACCTCAGTACAAATTGTATGTGTGTTGGCTAATAAATCCATGTTTGTGATGGTTGGATATGTTGCATTTGAGATCCAGTATGTAGGGCCATCGCGGCTGTCAGCCTTAAAATAATCCACTCGACTATAACGGTTGTTAACATATATTATTTACTTAAAATAACCTGACTGCTTGCTTTCTTTGTTAAACTGTTGTCCTTTTGTACTCTTATGCGTCATGGCAGGTATGCCAGTGTGTGGAAACTATACTGACGTACATTTACGATAAACATTCCAGGAATGTCCAAAATTTGATGTGTCTAAGTATAGTCACTTCTAGTTGTGTGACTACTGTGTTTAGACTTGACATTAATTTTAACATTAAAGGTTTAATACGTGGATTTGAGGCAGAACCTGTTGCTGCTGCTCCTTACCAAATGAAAGGGTCGATACTTTTTTTTTGTTGATGTGCAGCAACAAGGAGGAGACAACTTGCTACGGCTGAAAGAAAACATCTGTGAATACAAAACACACTGATTAAGGATTGGCTTAATTGAAACAAGTGTGCTATTTGTAGCTCTACTGAATAATTTGCTGACTTTTCAATCAACTAAAATGAGGCAAAAACATGTGGAAACGCAGATGGAGTAAAATAAGCTTTATATGAGGGAAAAGGAATTAATCAGTCTTCCTGAGTGAACTGTTCCTTTGAATTAACAAATTAGTCATGGAGGTTTATGAAAATGTACTGTTTTCACACCAGAATGCTTGTGTAAAATAAATTTCAGAAAGGAAACTTTGCAGCACTGCTCTTTGAAACTATTGACGATGCAATTGAGTTTTGGTCTATATTGTGGCATTCTGTAAATGTTTGAAATAGCATGGATGCTTTCATGACTCAACACAGTAGAAATCTCTCATCGGCCAAAGCCCTACTCCATCCTCTTTTACGTTGAAATGATGCAAAGCAGAACAGGTCCTGCAAGTTATGTCACACATTTCTAAAGCAAGCTATTCATGTTTGTCTCACAAAAAGCTCACTCACTGACAAGTCTTCACTTAAGTGTTCTAACTCAAAGAGGTAAGGTGTATTGTGCCTTCCTAGTGTCAGCTTCTACTAGTCATTGAATTATTGCTGTTAATATAGCATTACCACTGCACAGCTGGACTTGGGACTCCACTAAGGTAAGAAAGCAAATATATTTTCTGACATGTTAATATTGACAAAATGTATTATAATAACACTTTCACCATTGCCTGTTTCACATCTAATAACTCACCTTTTAAAGGGCTGTTGGTGAGGTACAGGTTTTTTAATTATGTATTTTTTTTCTAGTATAAATACTAAATTTTAAGTAGTGGTTTTCTACACAACTGTATCACTTTTCTGGTAAGTTGAATTGAGTCATTTTGAATGAGTGATTTCTATTTCAGATTTAAGGGAAGGCTGTCAAATGTTTTTTTTAATAATAACTATAATGATAATAACTTCTGAAATCTGTGCATTTCTTTTGACGGATGTACTGCTTTTAAGTTGCAATGTTTTATATTGACTATCAATTTGAAGTCATTGGCTTGGATACATCTTTGATTTTATTGGGCCATTATACCACATCTTTTTAATTAAAAAGTAAAACAATGCTGACTACGCAAATCAACACATTAAAAAAGGAAATGCATATTTGTATGAAGGCAGATTTGTTAAACATTGTACTTAAGACTGATTGATTGCAATGCTTGGCTTGTCAGGGTGTGGCTGCTCTTTCATAATCTTTGGTCCCTGTCAGCTAGACGTATTAAATAGAATAAATAAAAGTAATTATGCTGTAGCAACTAATGTTGGCTGATGAGAATTTCAACAAATGTATCAATTGTAAAGACAATTACTTTATTCGACAAATATATCCCTATATTCATTACATGCATACGATACATACCAAGCATAAAAATGTTTAATCTGTTACAAATTTGATCAAATATACAAATTCAGTTTATCATAGGCACTCATGAATCAAAAACTGAAGAGTTAGATTATGTAACCATTTGACTGTATTATTCCTCACAATGCAACTGAGACAAAATAACTATCTTAATACGTATCTTGAGTGTTGTCTTGGATGACATTATTATTTTCATTCTCATTGAACTGTGTTATCACTTAGCAGGTGTTGGATTTACATTTTGTGATTTCAGCCTATACATAAAAAGTGGTAGGCTAAATATTAATTAAGTGTAAAAAATTAGCAAGTTTATTATTTTCCCCAAACTTATACATTACATATTCAGATGACAAAGATTTGAATTTATTCCACATAAAAAAACATATGCCTCTGAGTATTAGTAACACATGAATGTATTGATCTAAATTAATCAGAATATGCTAAATTTTGGGCAAATACAAGAAGATTTTTCGCAAAGTCTTTCAGCATTCCTGTAGGTGGAACATTCACCTATGGTTGGAATCTTGAAAATCCCCTGCTGGTGTGACGAAACTTCGTCTGATCTGACAAAAAGGTTACCTGAAACTTGTCTCTCCGGAATGTTGGCATACTCGTTTCAGCATAACTCACACTCAGTTTTATTTATTATAATATAATGAATGAGGTTTTTCTTCCCTCAGTCTTTCCTCAGTCTTCCCTTGCAAGGGAAGACTGAGGAAAAGACATCTCTGCAATAGATCCAAGATTCAAAGATGTTTCAATACATTAGTTTGAGTTGAGACTGTTAGAGAAGTGTGATTCGACTACATGATCATTTTGGATGGGCTGTTGAATTGTATTGAGGTAGAGCCAGAGTTGTTTATAATATTAAGTACCCTCATTGATATCAATTACATGGACAAAATAGTGGAAACACCTCTCATTCTTATGCAATGTTATTCAACAACACTGCAAACTGAAACCTTGTAACTGGCCGTAACATAATAATCAATACCTATTTCAGACAGATACAACAATAGTAAATGTTTTTACTGCTTTACTAGACTGCATGAGTTTTGCCAAGGTGTATCTAATAGAATGGCATGCATATTTGTTCTGAATACCTTGAAATGTATAATATGTAGCCTACCTTTACTCAGTTTTTGATATTTCACAGGAATCGCGGGCAGGGAAGATGGCTCCCCTTATATTCCTTCTCCTATTAGCAGGTATTAATCGGAGTGCATGGACTGTGTGTGGGTGTGTCTGTGTGTGTGTGTGATAGAGAGAGAGAGAGAGAGAGAGAGAGAGAGAGAGAGAGAGAGAGAGAGAGAGAGAGAGAGAGAGGGTAAAATGGGCAACATTTACAGTACAGTACTTAAAAAAAAAAATACCATTATTTTGAATTGGACTGAGATAAGACTTGATAATTGTCACTTTTTTCAATGCAGGACTAGACTGGACGTCGGCTGCAAACACTACTGTGGCAGCAGGTAACATACACACAAGCTGTCTTTAATGTTCACACTTTTATTCCTGAAATGTGTCCCACATGTCAATACAGTGCTTTGCAGTTGAACGTTTTTTGTGATTTGTAGAGAAATATGATAATTATAATTACAATATCTTTGGACAACTCCAATAACAATAATCAATATGTTCATATTAGTATCCCTATCAAAATGACAACAGTATACTCAATATCCAGCAATGATGAGTGGTCATACGATCATGTTACTATCACTATATAGTAAAGTTTACAAAATGATAATAATCTCCCTACAAGCAAAATATGGAAATCAATATCACTGTTGGTTTCAATTTACTTGAAGGTAATAATTGTTCATTTTCAATAAATCAATCAGGATAAAGGAATTTGTTTCCTCTTCTAGTCTTAACAAAATCCCCAAAAAGACCAAAAACATATCGACCAGGTCCATATATTTATTTCTGGTCTCAATCCTCTGCAATACACCTGCACTATGCCCA
Organism: Hyperoplus immaculatus; assembly: GCA_949357725.1. NCBI lineage: Eukaryota > Metazoa > Chordata > Actinopteri > Uranoscopiformes > Ammodytidae > Hyperoplus > Hyperoplus immaculatus. The sequence goes on along the minus strand of OX442355.1, from coordinate 11,555,795 downwards.
ATACCAGATAATTACAATAATATACTGTATAAATAACCAATAGTTCTAATGATTTTGTTTGAGTAGCATTTGCTTAAAATGGGAGTACAAAGTTATTAGTTAAGTGTTTTAAAGTAAACCAAAATTACCCCCTTTTCTCCTGCCTAAGGGCATATTTGGCTAAAAAAAATGAAAGCAGCATGGTTTTATGCAGTTACATGGATCATTAATCAATATTTAATTGTATTTATTGTCATGCTGCATTGGTTGGATAGAAGTTGCAGCAGTAGATTGCATAGTCAGCTGGAGCTTGGCGTGTTGAAAACAGGAAGATTATTGATAGGAACCTCAATATTACCTCAAAGCCTCAGCATCACATGACCTCATCTTCTTCAGCTAATCTTTTACAATCTTCCAGGTTTTGTGTGACAAGGGAGTAATTTAACATAATGTTGGGTTTTGTAGCTCATATTCACATTCCACTAGAACTCTGGAACTGATTTACACCAGGCACACACACTGCAGAAAAAAATGTGTAGGTGGAATGCAACATTCAGGCATGCAAGATATGACTTAATTGGCTGTGCCTTACCATCTCGACAAATTTGACAAGAGGGGAGCTTTCCCCCTGTGCAAATACAACTTTTATAGAAATTATTTGATTGATTCTTCATACACACTTTTGTAGCCTAATGAAAATAGCTACATATGCATATTTTTTCTTGTGTAGCAGTCAGGGGTAATGAGTGTTGAAGTATACTTCATGTCTATTTTAGAACTTTATTGCACGTGTTACAATCATCTGCTGCAGCACGTACAGGCCAAGACCCAACCTCAGCGATTTTTACCAGCATCCAATAAGGAAGTGACCACAACTGTAGTAACCAGGAAGTGCCACAGTTTTTCTTTGACTCACTTGTTAGATAGGCCGTTTTGAAAGTCTTATTAAACCTATTTACAGCCTGGACCACAAAACCATTTTAGTCTGTAAGTTTAGGTCATATCTCCATGACAACACTGAGGGCGGTGAATTTTTTTGGACCACGCTAGTTTTTATTTTATTGGAGGTCAAAATGTATTGGCGCAATCTCTTGAGTGACAGCTCTCCGCCCGTTGTCCCTCACTTTGCCTCGGAGGTATACGTCAGCTATCTCCCTCCCCCCGACGTGAGGCGGAGTAAAAATCTCACAAAATGGCGACGCGCACAAACCAGGATTATTGGATGCCGTGTAAATAACTGAGGTCAGCCCGGATGCTACATCCATATTATTTACTATCTATGGTAAGGGCTCAGTGTAGCAGCTCTGATACAGTAAAATTGAAGCATATCCATAGTGCTCCCCAATAAGTCCCTATATATGCCCCTACGCAGCGCTTATCAGTGATTCTTGAGAAGTGGGACAAAACAGGGTACAATGTTAAAAAAATACAAACCCTATGTTTAGGCAAATTAGAATACATGTAGCCTATGTATCCAACATATTCTAAGCTACTGAGCTAAGCTTTGACACAACCTCCCAGCTTTTGTCCTTTTTATCAAAATGTGATTTTTACCTTGCCTTATTTTGTGTCAACACCGTCAGACACCAAAAACACAAATTAATTTTCCCTCAATTTATGCTAGACCCAAGAGATGTATAGAGCTGTTAAGCGGAAGTTGCTTACTTCCGGGACATGGGACTTATCGGCTCGAAAAATTACAACGGTAGTCAATGGAAAGAAATGTATTATTTTCTGGTCCCAGTCATGAAATGCCTTCGATTACACATATGTTTTGTATGGATTTAGATGGTATTTTCTCGTGCAAAGAATGGAACAATTTAGCGAGTAGAAGCTGAATACGGTCAGGTTTTGTGCAGAGCGCTTTTGTGGACTACAGCTCTTCGCTGCTCTTGACACTTATGATATACGTCACCACCACTGGCACCTGCTTAGCACAGAAACATGGCTGTGTCTTTAACGCACTTTACCGCCTTCTTTCAATGACAAGACAAAAGTCTTCAGCGTGGCGAAAATCACTACACAAGTGGACATGTGGAGTTTCAATTTCTCAAGTGGGGAGATTGTTGGCGTTGTCCACGCTAGCCATTAGCATTAGCATTAGCACTGTCAGTCGAGAAGTGGAGGGAATGTGTTGAGGTGACGTCACAGAGGCGACAAGACTTGTAGTTGTTCTCGTAACATTTTTTCAAAAGCCGTTAGACGAATAATCATACAACATACCGTCAAACTCTTCACATGAAAAATTATCATTTAGACCCATACAAAACATATATGTAATCCAAGGCATTTAATGACTGGGACCAGAAAATAGTAGATTACTTTCCATAGACTCCCATTCATTTTTTTTCAGCCGATAGGTCCCATGCCCCGTAATTCCGCCACTTCCGCTTAACAGCTCTATAGTGATCCCAAATATTCACCCAGACTGTCAGAGGCCACAAAAAATATTTTCAAAATGTATATGAATATAATTTTTTTTTTTACATCAAACGGTGTTGACATATTTAACGTTTCTTAAACAGAACAAATTGAGTTTTTCTAGAAGCCATTTGGTTTTTCTGTTGATGACAGGTGCTAGTATGAATTACTTCAGGAAAATAAAATGATCGAAACATTTCAAATAACTTCTTCAGAAATTGTAAGTCGCTGTTGAAGTATCATGGTTGTTACGCAGGACTTTCAAGATTTGGAATGTAAAATATTCTAAAACTATAACACTTATCAGAGCCTGTCTGACTCTAATGTACTCTGCAGAGGTAGAATTTGACAAGAGGTCCTTCATAGTGACAGCTGCCCCTTATTTTGGCTGATTTTCTTACATGTTAATGGGTTGTCTGACAGTGTTGACAAAATGTGTCCCACCACTTTGAAACCATATTAAACATGAATGTGTTGAGGAAAAACAGTTATTATTGATATGAGAGACAGAGACTATTTTAATCATTGAAGTACATTTTCAATAGGTTTTATTGCACATGAAAGATTGAAACCCTCTCTGTGGACACACTGTCTGGACGTTGTGAGAAGATATCAAGTGTCATATATTTGACATAATAATGATAAAATTAAATTTAAGGGGATTATTGTGCAACATCTACAATTTTAAATATTTACATTTTTAAAGATAACAGCAGTTACAAATGAAAGACGGCCTTTGTGTCCCGGTTCTCAATAATCACTCTTATGTGTAGCTATGGGTGCAGTCAATGCAACCGCACTTCCAGTCACTACAACATTAGAATCAGTAGACACCACGTCACCACCATTCCACATGAAATTAACCCCAATTAACATGACCACACACCAGTGCAACATCACCCAAAGTCAACATGATCTTAACAGCAGACCACATGACCGCAACATCAGTCAATGTAACCTTAATTCCATTGAATGCAACCTCATCCCCAGCCAACACAGCCTTACAACCAGTTTGTACAATCTCTCCAATAAATACTTCACCATGTGAAAAAATAACCTGTAAACTTGCAAACTAAATATAACTGCCATTGTGCTATTTTTTTTTAACTGGTCATATTTTTAGTGGACTATCACATGACATGCAACTTATATTAATGCATTTGCAAGAACAACACCTTTGACTCAAATCTTAAAGTTTTGAAAAAGAGTGTGTTCAAATGTTTATTGGAAGAATAAATCATCTTTTAACTTCCACTTAAATTATTTTGTCAGAGTGACAGTTATTTAATGTGCTCTCTCCTTTGCTGAGAAGCACGAGTGAGAGAGCACCTTAAATAACTGTCACTCTGACAAAATAATTTAAGTGTAAGTTAAAAGATGATATATTTCCTCATCTAAAGGGCTGCGCCTATACAAATAGGGTTACAATATGTAATTAACATTTGCACCTATTAATTTTGAAAGACTGCCATGGGAAATAATTAACACTTGACAATCCATTATAGTTTGGTCAAGCACTCAGTCACTCAGTCAGTAACATATTTTCACATTTTTACAACTTTTCTGGGATCTGGTCAAATAAATATGTGAAAGAAAGATAAAAAATATGCAATATGACACATACATTAACTTGACTCTTTTTGCATCCTCACCACTAGTGAACACAACCTCACCACCACTAAACACAACCTCACCACAATTCAAGGCTACTTCAGCACCAATAAACATTACTTCACTTCCAGTCTACATGACCTCACCACCAGTCAACGCAACCTCACCACAATTTTCACCACAATTCAAAGCAACTTCACGTCTCAGACAAATCTAATTCATGAGAGGCATCTATTATACCCCTGGCAGGTAAGCCAGGCAGTTTTTCAGGTTAGAGGCCAGTCTAAAAGCAGCATCGCCATCACCCATTGGCAGTACGATGATTGGATATTAAATAAGTGTGGAGCTCATGTGCATATTCAAATTAATTTAAAAAGAAACTTGTAATACAAAAAAAGTTACTTTTCAAGTATACTTTTACTATGTAAAGTTTTATTGTGGTAGGCGTAAAGGAAAAAATTAAGCCTATTTGGGTTTATTTTGGGCGTGTACGATTAGTGTATAGCTCATTTGCATATTAAAATTCATTTTCAAAGAAACTTGTAATACAAAAAATGTTAACTATCATGGATACTTTCATTGTGTAAAGTTTAATTTTGATAGGACTAAAGGAAAAAAAATGCCCTATTTGGATGTATTGGTGTCTCGCCTTATTGGCACACATCTCGGATTGATGAGAATTAAACATATTTCCTCAACTAGGATTTCTTAGGACTTTTAGTATGTTGTTCTGGACACCTCATAGAAATAATCTGATCTGAAAAAGATTATTTTACAATTTATTCTATTTTTGTCCCCAAAATGCCTTACTTTGCCTGGCCTACATGGCCAATTCACTTCTGTGTTCATGGGGGGAATTGGAATGACCAAATGGGACAAGTACCACATCTGGTCTATACAAATGAAATTGTTAGTAATGTACTTTAATCCAGATTATTGGCACAGTATATATGCTTCCCAACTGTCTGCCCCAATGGAAACTTTTATTTGCTTTAGAAAACCAAGTTCTTGGGAGCTGACTGCCTGTTCTCAGATCAATATATACACAAAGTTAGACAGAGGTAGGGCCCTTGCTGTAGGTCGGGGTAGAATAAAAATCTTGAGTGATGAACGAGCAATATTAAGGAAGGAAAAGGAATATTGTGCTTAGGAAACCGTTGCTAGGGAAAGCCTTGGGGCTGCGCTTGTACAATTAGTGTTACAATATGTAATAAACATTTGCACCAATTCATTTTGAAAGGCTGCCAGGGGAAAAATTAACACTTTCAATCCATGATAGCTTGGTCAAGCACTCAGTCAGTAACATATTTTCACATTTATACAGCCAGCGCCACTTTTCTGGGGTCTGGCCAAAGAAATATGTGGAATAAAGATAAAAAAATATGCAAAATGACACATACATTAACTTGACCCTTTTTGCATCCTCACCACCAGTGATCACAACCTCATCACCACCAAACACAACTTCACCTCAATTCAAGGCTACTTCAGCACCAATAAACATTACTTCCCTTCCATTCAACGTGACTTCACCACCAGTCAACGCAACCTCCCCACCAGTCAACGCAACCTCACCACAATTCAACACAATTTCACCACACAACCCAACCTCAACCCAAGTCAACATGACCTCAACACCGCTCAACACAACCTCACCACCAGGTAATGAAACATCACCACCAATCAACGCCACTTCACCGCCAGTTAATGTAACGTCACCACCATTCAACACAACTTCACCTCCAGTCAATATGACTTCACCACCAGTACACATAACCTCATCTCCAGTCAATACAGCCTCACCACCACCAAATCCAACCTCAACGCCAGTCAACATGACCTCACCACCACTTAACACAACTTCACCACCAGTCAATGCAACATCCCCACAATTCAATGCAACTTTACCACCATTCACTGCAACCTCACCACCAGTCAACGCAACCTCACCACAATTCAACACAACTTCACCACACAACCCAGCCTCAACCCAAGTCAACATGACCTCAACACCGCTCAACACAACCTCACCACCAGGTAATGAAACATCACCACCAATCAACGCCACTTCACCGCCAGTTAATGTAACGTCACCACCATTCAACGCAACTTCACCTCCAATCAATATGACTTCACCACCAGTACACATAACCTCATCTCCAGTCAATACAGCCTCACCACCACCAAATCCAACCTCAACGCCAGTCAACATGACCTCACCACCACTTAACACAACTTCACCACCAGTCAATGCAACATCCCCACAATTCAATGCAACTTTACCACCATTCACTGCAACCTCACCACCAGTACACCCAACCTTCCCACAGTTAAACGCAACTTCATCAGCAATACATCTAACCTCAACCGCGGTCAACATGACTGGACCACCACTACACACAACATCACCACCAGTCAGTGCAACATCAGCACCATTCAACGCAACTTCACAACCACTCAATCCAACCTCAACCCCCCTCAACATGACCTCACCACCATTAAACACAACCTCACCAAAATTAAATGCAACTTCACCACCACTAAACACACCTTCACCTCCAGTCAACTTGACCTCACCATCAGTCAAAGAAACTTCACTACCTCTCAACCCAACCTCAACCCCAGTCAACATGACCTCAACACCACTAAACACAACCTCCCTTCCAGTTAATGTAACCTCACCTCCAGTCAATACAGCCTCACCACCAGTGAACGCAACATCACCACAATTCAACACAACTTCACCACAATTAAACACAGCTTCACCACCAGTTAATGTAACCTCACAACTAGTCAATGCAACTTCACCACCCACACCCACAATATCTTTAACAGGTAATTTAATGTATTGTCATTACAAACATTGAAATAGACCATGAAACATTACCATGTTTTCAGGGGAAAGGTCTAAAATGTTAATCATTTGATGAAAACAAGTTTGTTTTCTATCTTTCTGTAGTTATTTTTAGGAAAATATTTGTTCCTATAGGAATAGTTCAACATTTTTATATTTAGCTTTTGCTTCATTCTCCGGCTCAAGAAAAGGTGACAGAAACCGTTTTAATAACAAGGTCGCTCATCCAGGTTAGCTTAGCTCAAACACTGGTAGTCAAGGGGAGTTTCTGCTGACAGTCCAAAGATAAACTTTACACCATTACTAAACCTCCTGTGTGCTTGTTTATTTACCACGTTATGTTGTGCTCTTTATTTTAACACATTATGTATTTAAGAATCAAATACATACTGAAAAGAAACCAGGAACCACCCGTGACAGCTACCTTATCCGAGACCACGGTGAAGTTAGTTTGAATTTGGATATTCAACACACCTTCATCAGCAATGTATTCTGGGCTCCAGCTTCAAACTAACTTTACCTTGGTGGTCAACCATTAGAGAGCCGTCACCGGTAGTTCCTTCCATATGTATCTGATTATAAAATGACAAAGTTTAAAAATATAGATCGCAACATAACCTGGTAAAAAAACAAGGCACAGCAAGCACACAGGAGTGTTAAGTGATGGTGTAAAGTTTATATTTTGACTGTCATTAGACTATCAGTGTTTGAGCTAAGCTAACCTGGATGAACGACCTATGCTTATTTCTTCATCAAAAATGCAAGCACCATAAATTGCTTGTGTGGCAGGTTAAAAAAAAACAAAATAGATTGGAAAATGAGGATAAAACTAAAATAAATGGTAAACACCACCTAGAAAAGAAGCCTAGGACCCCCAAAAAGTACCTACATGAGTTATTTTAAAATCAGGGGTGATCAGAATTAAAAACCACAACTCCAATTAAAAGTCAAAGGAGTTATTATGACAAAAGATAAATACAAGCCCCAGCCTTGAGTCACTTGCGTTCCAGATCTAGGAATCCAAAAGTGGTAGTTACAAAGCTAAAACATTTTAAAACATTAACGCTTTATTGTTTGAGTGGGACCAAAAAGACCAGGGGCCTGTTTCAGGTAGCTGGTTTTGAGGCAACCCAGAGTTTGTTCGCTCTGAGTTGGTGGAAACTCTGGGTTTTCCGTTTCAGGTAGCAGGTTCAGCGCAACCGAGGGTCAGTTACTGCGGCAACATACGTCGTGGGTCTAACCTGCTCGGGAGGTGGTTAGTCCTACCCTGAGTTTCACTTTACGCTGCAGCTCCGACTGAAGAAAGAGTGTCACTGTCACACGCGTCCCTGTACAGTTTGAAGCACTCCATAAAAATCTCCATCGGGATGTTATTATCATTTCCTGATGATTTTACGTTTGACCGATCATTTATCTGATCAGTATAGCCTTGTTCTCAGCCCTCGGTCCGTTCATAGGCGGCCACCTTACACATCGTGACATGCTCTACGTTCAGATTAATAAACCTATTTGTATTGTATGTTTTTTAACGTATGTGCCACTGAACAGATTTATGTCAGGTGGATTCATGTAACGCTGCGGCTGCACGCGATCGTTACAGTTCACTTCTGCGATCCTAAAGTCACAGACGAGCCTCGTTAAATAGCCTAATATGAATATAAAAATTATATAATAATTTAAACTGTGATCACTTGAGGAAAATGGATCAATCAGGCTCTTCAATGGAAACTGTCACCTAATGTGTCTTGACGTTAATGTCTTTCACTCCCCATTTAAAAGAAGCGACAGTCTGTTCTGTTTACTGCACAGTAGGCTATTAGGCTATAGCTTGCCAACATATTATACAGCAAATATAAAACACTGTCAGCAATGCTGTGCCGTGCCAGCTTTATTACTTTACAGCTGATATGCGTAACTTTTTAAAATAGACTATGGCTTTTCATACGGAAGCGAAATGATTCTCTTGACAAAAAATGTTTGCTCTGTTTTTTTTCTGAATTGCTGAGGAGATTAGATCAGAGTTATGAGACAATATCCCGTTAATTCTTCTCCATAGGCTACCATAAGCTCATTCGTTAATATTTCTAACTCTAGTGGGAGGAGCAGAGATTTCTTTTTTTCTTTTTTGAGAAGTGGGAGGATCAAGCATTTGTTTCTTCTGTTTCCATGGTGAATCATGTTATCAGCAATCCATTGACGATGGCTTTTACGCACATGCTCCACCCAGAGTGAACACGCTCAGAGTTGATAAACCCAACGCTGATCCACTGTTCTGAAACCGAAAACCCAGAGTTACTCATCAACCCTGCGCTCTGAGTTTACCAACTCAGAGCGCAGGATTAAACTCAGAGTATGTAAAACCAGCTACCTGAAACAGGCCCCTGGTGAGGTTGTTTTCTGGAATCATCCATTCAAGCATTAAAGGGTTGATGTTTTAAAATGTTTTAACTTTGTAACTATCACCTTCGGATTTCTTGCCCCTGAAAATAGATAATTAGCAGTTGAAATCCATATTCTAGCCTGTTTAAATGCTGGAATTTCACAAAACAGGTTTTACGGTAAATTCCAATATGTCCACTTTATACACATCGGGGCATATGCCAACATTGATTTTCAGATTCCTCATAGAATACTCCTTCCAGAAATGTATAGGTTTGCAAATCCCCCCAAAAATTCCACAAAATGTTATAGTGAACCTAACTGACGCAACAACAACAATGCCAATCTGTAAAGAGATTAAACCTCAGTACCAGATTTTCACATTTGAACAAGCTTTTCTGATGTCACATGTAAAACAAAGAGTAAAATAATTGACTCGCACATCAACTAAACTTTTCATGTTATCCTTTTTTTCATTTGTCTGACTCACTACATTTGAAAACAACCTCACAACCTGTCAACTTGACCTCACCACCAGTTAACACAACCTCACCGCCACCTGTCAACATGACCTTATCACCAGTCACCACTTTGCCAGGTAATGCAAAATTGAATTTCATTTTCACAACAATCATGAAAACTTTACTGCCAGTCAATTTAATACTGTCATGTTGTAGCTACAATATGTGTCTATATTACTACTAGAACCAAATGTATGTGGAGTATTTGTTTATTTGAGTTTGTCTTTGTCTCCTTCATATTTATGAAAAATGTATATCTAATTATGTTACAGGTAATTCAGCCATGCCATCTGTAACTGGAACATCAACACCACCCATAATCACAACTCCTGGCACTCCAGCCCCAACCACAATGCCTGCTCCACCATCAGAGCCAAAAATTAAGTTGGAATTTAAGTTGCAGAAAACCTTTACAGCGGAACTTTCAAACAAATCTTCACCAGCATTCAACCAGTTAAAAGATGAAGTAACAACAGCAGTAAGTCCATATTCATTTTTTCATTTTCCTTTATTTAACCTCGAAAGATCAATTGAGGGGTGACCCTCTTTTACAATGACGTCGAGAATACAGATACACAATATACAATGAGAATACATAACAAGATTACACACACACACACACACACACACACACACACAGACAACACAATTTAAAACATTCAGATCAATTGAATGAAAGAGACAATAGCCTAATTAAAACAGTTACAAGTGTAGAGGGGCTGATTTAAAATAATAATTTTAAATTGGTTAACAGTTATGAGTGTATTTATTTTAATTGTATGTTGTAGGCTGTTCCAGGAGTCAGGGGCACTATGGCTAAAAGCGGTTTTACCAAGCTCATATGTATACAATTGTTTTTTTTCATTGCATTTTCCCACTATTACGTATCAAATAATGAGTGACCCATTAATAATGCAGAACTTTAAAAGACACTGGTTTCTTAAGAATGTTTAAAGAGATTATCATATTTGATCAAGCTTGAGCAGACACTATGAAAGGAATTGGCAAACATGTTAAATAAATATTGAGATAAATTATATTTAGTTTAAAATAGGATCAAATTCAGATCAGTGCACGTGTGAAGCAAAAATATATTCAAGTTTGAGATGCAAGACATGGGCATACTATAATAATATGTTTTTTTTGCATAAATATAAAATATGACTACTGTCAAAAAACAATCTTGTCATGACTGAGCAGCAGAATTTCAAGCTCTTTACGTACGTGCATGAAAAACATGAAGCAAAATCTGTGTAGGGAACAAAAGTTTTGATAATTTTTCTCTTGTCTAATATGCGCTTTGAACTAATTTGATTTGCTTATTATTCACAGCTCAACGGGGTCTATTCACAGCAATATGGAAAGAGTTTCAATTCAACTGTCATAAACGGATTCAGGTACAAGACATGGCTGAATATTACATTTAAAAAAATACTACTTCTACTATACTTGATTGTTAATGTATTGGCTTTTCTTTGGTTATGAGCGGAGAGGAGACACATTTTGCACTTTGTTTACATCATAGGTTTTAGAAAACAGTTATCAGATGTTTATGAACAGATTATAATGGTTTCTTTTCATTGTAAATATATCGTTGACATCTCTGTTATTAATATAAAGAAATTACTTTTCTATTACAGTCAAGGATCTGTCGTGGTAGATGCTGATTTGATATTCAATAATGTGACTGCACTACCAAATGCAAGTTCTGCGTCTGAAACATTGGTGACTGCTGCTACCAGCTCTAATTTTTCCCTCAGTGTTAACACATCATCAATTATTACAGAAGGTAAACATTGTGTCATTACCAAATGTTGAATGTCAAATTGTGTAACATAGCAATGCAAGCCAATACTGATTATATAATCCCAATCAAAACAAAACACAATCACTTATTTTATAATTTATTTTTTCAGTTGTGTTGGCACCAAGTCAAGCCACAGTTGAAACTGCAACCTCCCCACCAATTACCATGACCTCACCACCAGTCACTGTGACATCATCATCAGTCAATGCAACCTCACCACCACTCAACCCAACCTCAACCCAAGTCAACATGACATCAACACCACTAAACACGAACTCACCACCAGGTAATGCAACATCACCACCAATCAACGCCACTTCACCACCAGGCAATGCAACATCACCACCATTCAACGCAACCTCACCTCCAGTCAATACAACCTCACCACCACTGAATCCAACCTCAACACCAGTCAGCATGACCTCACCACCACTTAACACAACCTCACCACCAGTCAATGCAACATCACCACAATTCAACGTGACTTCACCACCATTCAATGCGACTTCACCACCAGTTAATGTAACCTCACCTCCAGTCAATACAGCCTCACCACAATTCAACACAACTTCACCACCACTCAACCCAACCTCAACCACAGTCAACATGACCTCACCACCACTACACACAGCCTCACCACCAATGAACGCAACCTCACCACAATTCAATGCAACTTCTCCTCCAGTCAATGTGACATCACCACGCGTACAAGCAACCTCGCCACAATTAAATGCAACTTCACCACCACTAAATCCAACCCCAGTCAACATTACCTCAACACCACTAAACACAACCTCACCACAAATCAACGTCACTTCACCACCAGTTAATGCAACATCACCGCAATTCAATGCAACCTCCCTACCACTAAACAGAACTTCACCACCAGTTAATCCAACCTTAATGCCAGTCAACATGACCTCACCACCACTACACACAACCTCACCACCAATGAGCGCAACCGCACCACAATTCAATGCAACTTCACATCCAGTCAATGTGACATCACCACAAGTACAAGCAACCTCGCCACAATTAAACGCAACTTTACCACCACTTAATCCAACATCAACCCCAGTCAACATGACCTCACCACCACCACTACACACAACCTCACAACTAATAAATGCAACATCACCCCAATTCAACGCAACTTCACCACCACTAAACACAACCTCACCACCAGTTAATGTAACCTCACGACAAGTCAATGCGACTTCAGGACCCACACCCACAATGCCTTTAACAGGTAATTCAATGTTTTGTCATTACAAACATTGAAATGCACCAATAGACCATGAAACATTACCAAGTTGTTCAGTGGAAATGTCTAAAATGTTAATCATTGGATGTCAACAAGTTCCTATGCTTTCAGTTTGTTGTTATTTTTTATTTTAAGTATAATAGTTGTTCCTTTAGGAATAGTTCAACATTAAAACCGTTTTTGTAACTGATTGCTCAAACTCTGGTAGTCAAGGGAAGTGTCTGCTGACAGTCAAAAGAAACACTTTACAACATCACTTAACGTCCTGTGTGCTTGTTTATTTACCACATTATGTTGTGCTCTCTATTGTTTTACTCATTATTTTTTTTTAGAATAAAATACATACTGGAAGGAAACCAGGAACTTGCCTTGACGGCTCCCTTATCCGACACACGGTGAAGTTAGTTTGAATTTGGATATTCAACAAACGTTCATCAGCAACATATTCTCGGCTCCTGCTTCAAACTAACTTTACCATGGTGGTCAACCATTAGAGAGCTGTCACCGGTAGTTCCTGGTTTCCTTCCATATGTATCTGATTCTAAAATGGCAAAGTTTAAAAGCACAACCTAACGTGGTAAATAAACAAGGCCCAGCAAGCACACATGAGTGTTAAGTGATGGTGTAAAGTTTATATTTTCACTGTCAGCAGACTATCAGTGTTTGAGCTAAGCTAACCTGGATGAACGACCTATGCTTATTTCTTCATCAAAAATGAAAGCATCGTAAATTGATTGTGTGGCAAGTTAGAAAACCAAAATAGATTCAAAATGAGGATACAACTAAAATAAATGGTAAACACTACCAAGAAAAGAAGCATAGGACCCCCAAAAAGTACCTACATAAGTTATATTAAAATCAGGGGTGAGCAGAATTGAAAACCACATCTCCAATTAAAAGTCAAATGAGTTATTATTACAAGATAGATAAAAGCCCCAGGCAGGGTCACTTGCGTTCCAGGTCTAGGAATCCAAAGGTGGTAGTTACAAAGCTAAAACATTTAAAAGCATTAATGCTTGAGTGGGACAAAAAGTAATTGGTGAGGTTGTTTTCTTGCACTGTCCCACTCAAACATTAAAGAGCTCATGTTTTTAAATGTTTTAGCTTTGTAACTACCACCCTCAGATTCCTTGACCCTGAAAATATATAATTAGCAGTTGAAATTCACATTATAGCCGAAATATTACTAAACATCTTAGCAAATGCCAACATTGGTTTTCAGATTCCTCATAGAATACTCGTTCCAAAAATGTGTAGGTTTGCAAATTTCCCTAAAAAAACACTAAATGTTATAGTGAACCTAACTGATGCAACAACAACAGTGCCAATCTGTAGAGAGATTAAACCTCAGTACCATATTTTCACCAGCGTATGAGCTGGCCCGCTTTTCTGAGGTTCAGCCAAGAAATATGTAAAACATATGTAAAATAATTGACGCGCACATCAAATTAACTTTTTTTTTTTTTCCTTTTTTGACCACCAGTCAATGGGACATCACCACCGGTCATTACAACCTCACCACCAGTCAATATGACCTCTCCACCTGTCAACATGACCTCACCACCTGTCAACATGACCTCACCACCTTTCAACATGACCTCACCACCTGTCACCATGACCTCACCACCTGTCAACATGACCTCACCTCCTGTCAATGCGACCTCACCTCCTGTCACCACCTTGCCAGGTAATGAAGCATCTCCCAGAAATACATTTTCACTCAAATCATGACAACTTCACAATCAGTCAATTAAATATTTTAATGTTGTAGCTACAGTGTCCTAATAACTAGCACTGTGTGAATCTGTTATATTTGATTGTTTGAGCTTGTCTTTCTTTAACCTCATATTCATGAAAATTATATTTGTAATTATACTATAGGTCATTCAAGCTCTACACCTGTAACTGGCCCGTCAACACCACCCAGAATCTCAACTATTGGCACTCCAGCCCCAACCACAACGCCTGCTCCACCATCAGAGCCAAAAATTAAGTTGGAATTTAAGTTGCAGAAAACCTTTACAGCGGAACTTTCAAACAAATCTTCACCAGCATTCAACCAGTTAAAAGATGAAGTAACAACAGCAGTAAGTCCATATGTATACAATTGTTTTTTTTCATTGCATTTTCCCACTATTACGTATCAAATAATGAGTGACCCATTAATAATGCAGAACTTTAAAAGACACTGGTTTCTTAAGAATGTTTAAAGAGATTATCATATTTGATCAAGCTTGAGCAGACACTATGAAAGGAATTGGCAAACATGTTAAATAAATATTGAGATAAATTATATTTAGTTTAAAATAGGATCAAATTCAGATCAGTGCACGTGTGAAGCAAACATATATTCAAGTTTGAGATGCAAGACATGGGCATACTATAATAATATGTTTTTTTGCATAAATATAAAATATGACTACTGTCAAAAACAATCTTGTCATGACTGAACAGCAGAATTTCAAGCTCTTTACGTACGTGCATGAAAAACATGAAGCAAAATCTGTGTAGGGAACAAAAGTTTTGATAATTTTTCTCTTGTCTAATATGCACTTTGAACTAATTTGATTTGCTTATTATTCACAGCTCAACGGAGTCTATTCACAGCAATATGGAAAGAGTTTCAATTCAACTGTCATAAACGGATTCAGGTACAAGACATGGCTGAATATTACATTTAAAAAAATACTACTTCTACTATACTTGATTGTTAATGTATTGGCTTTTCTTTGGTTATGAGCGGAGAGGAGACACATTTTGCACTTTGTTTACATCATAGGTTTTAGAAAACAGTTATCAGATGTTTATGAACAGATTATAATGGTTTCTTTTCATTGTAAATATATCGTTGACATCTCTGTTATTAATATAAAGAAATTACTTTTCTATTACAGTCAAGGATCTGTCGTGGTAGATGCTGATTTGATATTCAATAATGTGACTGCACTACCAAATGCAAGTTCTGCGTCTGAAACATTGGTGACTGCTGCTACCAGCTCTAATTTTTCCCTCAGTGTTAACACATCATCAATTATTACAGAAGGTAAACATTGTGTCATTACCAAATGTTGAATGTCAAATTGTGTAACATAGCAATGCAAGCCAATACTGATTATATAATCCCAATCGAAACAAAACACAATCACTTATTTTATAATTTATTTTTTCAGTTGTGTTGGCACCAAGTCAAGCCACAGTTGAAACTGCAACCTCCCCACCAATTACCATGACCTCACCACCAGTCACTGTGACATCATCATCAGTCAATGCAACCTCACCACCACTCAACCCAACCTCAACCCAAGTCAACATGACATCAACACCACTAAACACGAACTCACCACCAGGTAATGCAACATCACCACCAATCAACGCCACTTCACCACCAGGCAATGCAACATCACCACCATTCAACTCAACTTCACCTCCAGTCAATACAACCTCACCACCACTGAATCCAACCTCAACACCAGTCAGCATGACCTCACCACCACTTAACACAACCTCACCACCAGTCAATGCAACATCACCACAATTCAACGTGACTTCACCACCATTCAATGCGACTTCACCACCAGTTAATGTAACCTCACCTCCAGTCAATACAGCCTCACCACAATTCAACACAACTTCACCACCACTCAACCCAACCTCAACCGCAGTCAACATGACCTCACCACCACTACACACAGCCTCACCACCAATGAACGCAACCTCACCACAATTCAATGCAACTTCTCCTCCAGTCAATGTGACATCACCACGCGTACAAGCAACCTCGCCACAATTAAATGCAACTTCACCACCACTAAATCCAACCCCAGTCAACATTACCTCAACACCACTAAACACAACCTCACCACAAATCAACGTCACTTCACCACCAGTTAATGCAACATCACCGCAATTCAATGCAACCTCCCTACCACTAAACAGAACTTCACCACCAGTTAATCCAACCTTAATGCCAGTCAACATGACCTCACCACCACTACACACAACCTCACCACCATTGAGCGCAACCGCACCACAATTCAATTCAACTTCACATCCAGTCAATGTGACATCACCACAAGTACAAGCAACCTCGCCACAATTAAACGCAACTTTACCACCACTTAATCCAACATCAACCCCAGTCAACATGACCTCACCACCACCACTACACACAACCTCACAACTAATAAATGCAACATCACCCCAATTCAACGCAACTTCACCACCACTAAACACAACCTCACCACCAGTTAATGTAACCTCACGACAAGTCAATGTGACTTCAGGACCCACACCCACAATGCCTTTAACAGGTAATTCAATGTTTTGTCATTACAAACATTGAAATGCACCAATAGACCATGGAACATTACCAAGTTGTTCAGTGGAAATGTCTAAAATGTTAATCATTGGATGTCAACAAGTTCCTATGCTTTCAGTCTGTTGTTATTTTTTATTTTAAGTATAATAGTTGTTCCTTTAGGAATAGTTCAACATTAAAACCGTTTTTGTAACTGATTGCTCAAACTCTGGTAGTCAAGGGAAGTGTCTGCTGACAGTCAAAAAAAAAACTTTACAACATCACTTAACGTCCTGTGAGCTAAGCTAACCTGGATGAACGACCTATGCTTGTTTCTTCATCAAAAATGAAAGCATCGTAAATTTATTGTGTGGCAAGTTAGAAAACCAAAATAGATTCAAAATGAGGATACAACTAAAATAAATGGTTAACACTACCTAGAAAAGAAGCATAGGACCCCCAAAAAGTACCTACATAAGTTATATTAAAATCAGGGGTGAGCAGAATTGAAAACACATCTCCAATTAAAAGTCAAAGGAGTTATTATTACAAGATAGATAAAAGCCCCAGGCAGGGTCACTTGCGTTCCAGGTCTAGGAATCCAAAGGTGGTAGTTACAAAGCTAAAACATTTAAAAACATTAAAGCTTGAGTGGGACAAAAAGTATTTGGTGAGGTTGTTTTCTTGCACTGTCCCACTCAAACATTAAAGGGCTCATGTTTTTAAATGTTTTAGCTTTGTAACTACCACCCTCAGATTCCTTGACTCTGAAAATATATAATTAGCAGTAGAAATTCACATTAAAGCCAAAGTATTACTAAACATCTTAGCAAATGCCAACATTGGTTTTTAGATTCCTCATAGAATACTCGTTCCAAAAATGTATAGGTTTGCAAATCTCCCTAAAAAAACACTAAATGTTATAGTGAACCTAACTGATGCAACAACAACAGTGCCAATCTGTAGAGAGATTAAACCTCAGTACCATATTTTCACCTGTGTATGAGCTGGCCCACTTTTCTGAGGTTCAGTCAAGAGATATGTAAAACATATGTAAAATAATTGACGCGCACATCAAATTAACTTTTTATTTTTCTCCTTTTTTGACCACCAGTCAATGGGACATCACCACCGGTCATTACAAACTCACCACCAGTCAATATGACCTCTCCACCTGTCAACATGACCTCACCACCTGTCAACATGACCTCACCACCAGTCACCATGACCTCACCACCTGTCAACATGACCTCACCTCATGTCAATGCGACCTCACCTCCTGTCACCACCTTGCCAGGTAATGAAGCATCTCCCAGAAATACATTTTCACTCCAATCATGACAACTTCACAATCAGTCAATTAAATATTTTAATGTTGAAGCTACAGTGTCCTTATAACTAGCACTGTGTGAATCTGTTATATTTGATTGTTTGAGCTTGTCTTTCTTTAACCTCATATTCATGAAAATTATATTTGTAATTATACTATAGGTCATTCAAGCTCTACACCTGTAACTGGCCCGTCAACACCACCCAGAATCTCAACTATTGGCACTCCAGCCCCAACCACAACGCCTGCTCCACCATCAGAGCCAAAAATTAAGTTGGAATTTAAGTTGCAGAAAACCTTTACAGCGGAACTTTCAAACAAATCTTCACCAGCATTCAACCAGTTAAAAGATGAAGTAACAACAGCAGTAAGTCCATATGTATACAATTGTTTTTTTTCATTGCATTTTCCCACTATTACGTATCAAATAATGAGTGACCCATTAATAATGCAGAACTTTAAAAGACACTGGTTTCTTAAGAATGTTTAAAGAGATTATCATATTTGATCAAGCTTGAGCAGACACTATGAAAGGAATTGGCAAACATGTTAAATAAATATTGAGATAAATTATATTTAGTTTAAAATAGGATCAAATTCAGATCAGTGCACGTGTGAAGCAAACATATATTCAAGTTTGAGATGCAAGACATGGGCATACTATAATGATATGTTTTTTTGCATAAATATAAAATATGACTACTGTCAAAAACAATCTTGTCATGACTGAACAGCAGAATTTCAAGCTCTTTACGTACGTGCATGAAAAACATGAAGCAAAATCTGTGTAGGGAACAAAAGTTTTGATAATTTTTCTCTTGTCTAATATGCACTTTGAACTAATTTGATTTGCTTATTATTCACAGCTCAACGGAGTCTATTCACAGCAATATGGAAAGAGTTTCAATTCAACTGTCATAAACGGATTCAGGTACAAGACATGGCTGAATATTACATTAAAAAAAATACTACTTCTACTATACTTGATTGTTAATGTATTGGCTTTTCTTTGGTTATGAGCGGAGAGGAGACACATTTTGCACTTTGTTTACATCATAGGTTTTAGAAAACAGTTATCAGATGTTTATGAACAGATTATAATGGTTTCTTTTCATTGTAAATATATCGTTGACATCTCTGTTATTAATATAAAGAAATTACTTTTCTATTACAGTCAAGGATCTGTCGTGGTAGATGCTGATTTGATATTCAATAATGTGACTGCACTACCAAATGCAAGTTCTGCGTCTGAAACATTGGTGACTGCTGCTACCAGCTCTAATTTTTCCCTCAGTGTTAACACATCATCAATTATTACAGAAGGTAAACATTGTGTCATTACCAAATGTTGAATGTCAAATTGTGTAACATAGCAATGCAAGCCAATACTGATTATATAATCCCAATCGAAACAAAACACAATCACTTATTTTATAATTTATTTTTTCAGTTGTGTTGGCACCAAGTCAAGCCACAGTTGAAACTGCAACCTCCCCACCAATTACCATGACCTCACCACCAGTCACTGTGACATCATCATCAGTCAATGCAACCTCACCACCACTCAACCCAACCTCAACCCAAGTCAACATGACATCAACACCACTAAACACGAACTCACCACCAGGTAATGCAACATCACCACCAATCAACGCCACTTCACCACCAGGCAATGCAACATCACCACCATTCAACTCAACTTCACCTCCAGTCAATACAACCTCACCACCACTGAATCCAACCTCAACACCAGTCAGCATGACCTCACCACCACTTAACACAACCTCACCACCAGTCAATGCAACATCACCACAATTCAACGTGACTTCACCACCATTCAATGCGACTTCACCACCAGTTAATGTAACCTCACCTCCAGTCAATACAGCCTCACCACAATTCAACACAACTTCACCACCACTCAACCCAACCTCAACCGCAGTCAACATGACCTCACCACCACTACACACAGCCTCACCACCAATGAACGCAACCTCACCACAATTCAATGCAACTTCTCCTCCAGTCAATGTGACATCACCACGCGTACAAGCAACCTCGCCACAATTAAATGCAACTTCACCACCACTAAATCCAACCCCAGTCAACATTACCTCAACACCACTAAACACAACCTCACCACAAATCAACGTCACTTCACCACCAGTTAATGCAACATCACCGCAATTCAATGCAACCTCCCTACCACTAAACAGAACTTCACCACCAGTTAATCCAACCTTAATGCCAGTCAACATGACCTCACCACCACTACACACAACCTCACCACCATTGAGCGCAACCGCACCACAATTCAATTCAACTTCATATCCAGTCAATGTGACATCACCACAAGTACAAGCAACCTCGCCACAATTAAACGCAACTTTACCACCACTTAATCCAACATCAACCCCAGTCAACATGACCTCACCACCACCACTACACACAACCTCACAACTAATAAATGCAACATCACCCCAATTCAACGCAACTTCACCACCACTAAACACAACCTCACCACCAGTTAATGTAACCTCACGACAAGTCAATGCGACTTCAGGACCCACACCCACAATGCCTTTAACAGGTAATTCAATGTTTTGTCATTACAAACATTGAAATGCACCAATAGACCATGGAACATTACCAAGTTGTTCAGTGGAAATGTCTAAAATGTTAATCATTGGATGTCAACAAGTTCCTATGCTTTCAGTCTGTTGTTATTTTTTATTTTAAGTATAATAGTTGTTCCTTTAGGAATAGTTCAACATTAAAACCGTTTTTGTAACTGATTGCTCAAACTCTGGTAGTCAAGGGAAGTGTCTGCTGACAGTCAAAAAAAAAACTTTACAACATCACTTAACGTCCTGTGAGCTAAGCTAACCTGGATGAACGACCTATGCTTGTTTCTTCATCAAAAATGAAAGCATCGTAAATTTATTGTGTGGCAAGTTAGAAAACCAAAATAGATTCAAAATGAGGATACAACTAAAATAAATGGTTAACACTACCTAGAAAAGAAGCATAGGACCCCCAAAAAGTACCTACATAAGTTATATTAAAATCAGGGGTGAGCAGAATTGAAAACACATCTCCAATTAAAAGTCAAAGGAGTTATTATTACAAGATAGATAAAAGCCCCAGGCAGGGTCACTTGCGTTCCAGGTCTAGGAATCCAAAGGTGGTAGTTACAAAGCTAAAACATTTAAAAACATTAAAGCTTGAGTGGGACAAAAAGTATTTGGTGAGGTTGTTTTCTTGCACTGTCCCACTCAAACATTATAGGGCTCATGTTTTTAAATGTTTTAGCTTTGTAACTACCACCCTCAGATTCCTTGACTCTGAAAATATATAATTAGCAGTAGAAATTCACATTATAGCCAAAGTATTACTAAACATCTTAGCAAATGCCAACATTGGTTTTTAGATTCCTCATAGAATACTCGTTCCAAAAATGTATAGGTTTGCAAATCTCCCTAAAAAAACACTAAATGTTATAGTGAACCTAACTGATGCAACAACAACAGTGCCAATCTGTAGAGAGATTAAACCTCAGTACCATATTTTCACCTGTGTATGAGCTGGCCCACTTTTCTGAGGTTCAGTCAAGAGATATGTAAAACATATGTAAAATAATTGACGCGCACATCAAATTAACTTTTTATTTTTCTCCTTTTTTGACCACCAGTCAATGGGACATCACCACCGGTCATTACAAACTCACCACCAGTCAATATGACCTCTCCACCTGTCAACATGACCTCACCACCTGTCAACATGACCTCACCACCAGTCACCATGACCTCACCACCTGTCAACATGACCGCACCTCATGTCAATGCGACCTCACCTCCTGTCACCACCTTGCCAGGTAATGAAGCATCTCCCAGAAATACATTTTCACTCCAATCATGACAACTTCACAATCAGTCAATTAAATATTTTAATGTTGAAGCTACAGTGTCCTTATAACTAGCACTGTGTGAATCTGTTAGATTTGATTGTTTGAGCTTGTCTTTCTTTAACCTCATATTCATGAAAATTATATTTGTAATTATACTATAGGTCATTCAAGCTCTACACCTGTAACTGGCCCGTCAACACCACCCAAAGTCTCAACTATTGGCACTCCAGCCCCAACCACAACGCCTGCTCCACCATCAGAGCCAAAAATTAAGTTGGAATTTAAGTTGCAGAAAACCTTTACAGCGGAACTTTCAAACAAATCTTCACCAGCATTCAACCAGTTAAAAGATGAAGTAACAACAGCAGTAAGTCCATATGGATACAATTGTTTTTTTTCATTGCATTTTCCCACTATTACGTATCAAATAATGAGTGACCCATTAATAATGCAGAACTTTAAAAGACACTGGTTTCTTAAGAATGTTTAAAGAGATTATCATATTTGATCAAGCTTGAGCAGACACTATGAAAGGAATTGGCAAACATGTTAAATAAATATTGAGATAAATTATATTTAGTTTAAAATAGGATCAAATTCAGATCAGTGCACGTGAGAAGCAAAAATATATTCAAGTTTGAGATGCAAGACATGGGCATACTATAATAATATGTTTTCTTTTGCATAAATATAAAATATGACTACTGTCAAAAAACAATCTTGTCATGACTGAGCAGCAGAATTTCAAGCTCTTTACGTACGTGCATGAAAAACATGAAGCAAAATCTGTGTAGGGAACAAAAGTTTTGATAATTTTTCTATTGTCTAATATGCGCTTTGAACTAATTTGATTTGCTTATTATTCACAGCTCAACGGGGTCTATTCACAGCAATATGGAAAGAGTTTCAATACAACTGTCATAAACGGATTCAGGTACAAGACATGGCTGAATATTACATTTTAAAAAATACTACTTCTACTATACTTGATTGTTAATGTATTGGCTTTTCTTTGGTTATGAGCAGAGAGGAGACAAATTTTGCACTTTGTTTACATCATAGGTTTTAGAAAACAGTTATCAGATGTTTATGAACAGATTATAATGGTTTCTTTTCATTGTAAATGTATCGTTGACATCTCTGTTATTAATATAAAGAAATTACTTTTCTATTACAGTCAAGGATCTGTCGTGGTAGATGCTGATTTGATATTCAATAATGTGACTGCACTACCAAATGCAAGTTCTGCGTCTGAAACATTGGTGACTGCTGCTTCCAGCTCTAATTTTTCCCTCAGTGTTAACACATCATCAATTATTACAGAAGGTAAACATTGTGTCATTACCAAATGTTGAATGTCAAATTGTGTAACATAGCAATGCAAGCCAATACTGATTATATAATCCCAATCAAAACAAAACACAATCACTTATTTTATAATTTATTTTTTCAGTTGTGTTGGCACCAAGTCAAGCCACAGTTGAAACTGCAACCTCCCCACCAATTACCATGACCTCACCACCAGTCACTGTGACATCATCATCAGTCAATGCAACCTCACCACCACTCAACCCAACCTCAACCCAAGTCAACATGACATCAACACCACTAAACACGAACTCACCACCAGGTAATGCAACATCACCACCAATCAACGCCACTTCACCACCAGGCAATGCAACATCACCACCATTCAACGCAACTTCACCTCCAGTCAATGTGACTTCACCACCAGTACATATAACCTCCCCTCCAGTCAATACAACCTCACCACCACTGAATCCAACCTCAACACCAGTCAGCATGACCTCACCACCACTTAACACAACCTCACCACCAGTCAATGCAACATCACCACAATTCAACGTGACTTCACCACCATTCGATGCGACTTCACCACCAGTTAATGTAACCTCACCTCCAGTCAATACAGCCTCACCACCAGTTAATGTAACCTCACCTCCAGTCAATACAGCCTCACCACAATTCAACACAACTTCACCACCACTCAACCCAACCTCAACCGCAGTCAACATGACCTCACCACCACTACACACAGCCTCACCACCATTGAGCGCAACCGCACCACAATTCAATGCAACTTCACATCCAGTCAATGTGACATCACCACAAGTACAAGCAACCTCGCCACAATTAAACGCAACTTTACCACCACTTAATCCAACATCAACCCCAGTCAACATGACCTCACCACCACCACTACACACAACCTCACAACTAATAAATGCAACATCACCCCAATTCAACGCAACTTCACCACCACTAAACACAACCTCACCACCAGTTAATGTAACCTCACGACAAGTCAATGCGACTTCAGGACCCACACCCACAATGCCTTTAACAGGTAATTCAATGTTTTGTCATTACAAACATTGAAATGCACCAATAGACCATGAAACATTACCAAGTTGTTCAGTGGAAATGTCTAAAATGTTAATCATTGGATGTCAACAAGTTCCTATGCTTTCAGTCTGTTGTTATTTTTTATTTTAAGTATAGTAGTTGTTCCTTTAGGAATAGTTCAACATTAAAACCGTTTTTGTAACTGATTGCTCAAACTCTGGTAGTCAAGGGAAGTGTCTGCTGACAGTCAAAAGAAAAACTTTACAACATCACTTAACGTCCTGTGTGCTTGTTTATTTACCACATTATGTTGTGCTCTCTATTGTTTTACTCATTATTTTTTTTTAGAATAAAATATATACTGGAAGGAAACCAGGAACTTGCCTTAACGGCTCCCTTATCCGACACACGGTGAAGTTAGTTTGAATTTGGATATTCAACAAACGTTCATCAGCAACATATTCTCGGCTCCTGCTTCAAACTAACTTTACCATGGTGGTCAACCATTAGAGAGCTGTCACCGGTAGTTCCTGGTTTCCTTCCATATGTATCTGATTCTAAAATGGCAAAGTTTAAAAATATAGAGCACAACCTAACGTGGTAAATAAACAAGGCCCAGCAAGCACACATGAGTGTTAAGTGATGGTGTAAAGTTTATATTTTCACTGTCAGCAGACTATCAGTGTTTGAGCTAAGCTAACCTGGATGAACGATCTATGCTTATTTCTTCATCAAAAATGAAAGCACCGTAAATTGATTGTGTGGCAAGTTAGAAAACCAAAATAGATTCAAAATGAGGATACAACTAAAATAAATGGTAAACACTACCTAGAAAAGAAGCATAGGACCCCCAAAAAGTACCTACATAAGTTATATTAAAATCAGGGGTGAGCAGAATTGAAAACCACATCTCCAATTAAAAGTCAAAGGAGTTATTATTACAAGATAGATAAAAGCCCCAGGCAGGGTCACTTGCGTTCCAGGTCTAGGAATCCAAAGGTGGTAGTTACAAAGCTAAAACATTTAAAAGCATTAATGCTTGAGTGGGACAAAAAGTATTTGGTGAGGTTGTTTTCTTGCACTGTCCCACTCAAACATTAAAGGGCTCATGTTTTTAAATGTTTTAGCTTTGTAACTACCACCCTCAGATTCCTTGACTCTGAAAATATATAATTAGCAGTAGAAATTCACATTATAGCCAAAGTATTGCTAAACATCTTAGCAAATGCCAACATTGGTTTTCAGATTCCTCATAGAATATTCGTTCCAAAAATGTATAGGTTTGCAAATCTCCCTAAAAAAACACTAAATGTTATAGTGAACCTAACTGATGCAACAACAACAGTGCCAATCTGTAGAGAGATTAAACCTCAGTACCATATTTTCACCTGTGTATGAGCTGGCCCGCTTTTCTGAGGTTCAGCCAAGAAATATGTAAAACATATGTAAAATAATTGACGCACACATCAAATTAACTTTTTATTTTTCTCCTTTTTTGACCACCAGTCAATGGGACATCACCACCAGTCATTACAACCTCACCACCAGTCAATATGACCTCTCCACCTGTCAACATGACTTCACCACCTGTCAACATGACCTCACCACCTGTCACCATGACCTCACCACTTGTCAACATGACCTCACCACCAGTCACCATGACCTCACCTCCTGTCAATGCGACCTCACCACCAGTCACCACCTTGCCAGGTAATGAAGCATCTCCCAGAAATAAATTTTCACTCCAATCATGACAACTTCACAATCAGTCAATTAAATATTTTAATGTTGTAGCTACAGTGTCCTAATAACTAGCACTGTGTGAATCTGTTATATTTGATTGTTTGAGCTTGTCTTTCTTTAACCTCATATTCATGAAAATTATATTTGTAATTATATTATAGGTCATTCAAGCTCTACACCTGTAACTGGCCCGTCAACACCACCCAAAATCTCAACTATTGGCACTCCAGCCCCAACCACAACAGCTGTCTCATCAGAGCCAAAAATCAAGTTGGGATTTAAGTTGCAGCAAAACTTTACCTCTGAACTTTTAAACAAATCTTCACCAGCGTTCACGCAGTTGAAAGATGACGTTACAACAGCAGTAAGTTCATATTCAATTGCTTTTTAATGTTTTGCATTTTTCCACTATTGCATATCAAATAATGAGTGAGAGATGAAATAAGACAATTTGAATTTCAAGCTCTTTTCAAATGTGCATGAAAAACATCAAGCAAAACAGAGTGTAGAGAAAAAAAGATTCAATTGTTATACTCTCTTGCCTTGTATGCTTTTTGAAATGTCATTATTGTATTGTTATTCACAGCTCAATGAGGTATATAAACAACAATATGGAAACCGATTCAATAGAACTATCATCAACAGTTTCAGGTAAACAACTTTGCTAGCTTTTACATTTTAAATAGTACTACTTTCTTCTACTGTACTTTTTTATTAATGTTTTTTTTTTTTTTGGTAATTAGTGGAAATTGAGACAACTGTTGCACTTTGTTTTAATTTGTTGGTTATTATATGGTTTATCATATGTATTAGAAAACAGTAAACTGATGTTAATGAACATTTAAATTGTTTATTTAATTGTAAATAGATCAGTCATCTTTGTAATGGAGCCATAATGTAATAACTGTGGCCACAATAACATATCAGCATTACAAATTATTTTACAGTCAAGGATCCGTCGTGGTAGATGCTGAGTTGATATTCAATAATGTGACTGCACTACCAAATGCAAGTTCTGCTGCTGAAGCTTTGGTGAATGCTGCTTCCAGCTCTAATTTTTCCCTCAACGTCAACACATCATCAATTAGTGCAGAAGGTAAGACATTGTGTCATTATCAAATGTTGAGTGTCAAAAGTTGTATGTTACTATTGCAATCACATACTTTTTATATGATCACAAGAATAAAAACCAATCACATTGACTGATTTGATCTTTTTTGATCAGTTGTGTTGGCACCAACTTCTGCCACAGTTGCACCAGCAACCTCCCTACCAGTCACCATGACCTCACCTCCAGTCATTACAACCTCAGCACCAGTCACCATGACCTCACCACTTGTCACCATGACCTCAAAACCTGTCAACATGACCTCACCACCTGTCACCATGACCTCACCACCTGTCACCATGACCTCACCACCTGCCAACATGACCTCACCACCTGTCAACATGACCTCACCACCAGTCACCATGACCTCACCTCCTGTCAATGCGACCTCACCACCAGTCACCACCTTGCCAGGTAATGAAGCATCTCCCAGAAATAAATTTTCACTCCAATCATGACAACTTCACAATCAGTCAATTAAATATTTTAATGTTGTAGCTACAGTGTCCTAATAACTAGCACTGTGTGAATCTGTTATATTTGATTGTTTGAGCTTGTCTTTCTTTAACCTCATATTCATGAAAAGTATATTTGTAATTATATTATAGGTCATTCAAGCTCTACACCTGTAACTGGCCCGTCAACAACACCCAAAATCTCAACTATTGGCACTCCAGCCCCAACCACAACAGCTGTCTCATCAGAGCCAAAAATCAAGTTGGGATTTAAGTTGCAGCAAAACTTTACCTCTGAACTTTTAAACAAATCTTCACCAGCGTTCACGCAGTTGAAAGATGACGTTACAACAGCAGTAAGTTCATATTCAATTGCTTTTTAATGTTTTGCATGTTTCCACTATTGCATATCAAATAATGAGTGAGAGATGAAATAAGACAATTTGAATTTCAAGCTCTTTTCAAATGTGCATGAAAAACATCAAGCAAAACAGAGTGTAGAGAAAAAAAGATTCAATTGTTATACTCTCTTGCCTTGTATGCTTTTTGAAATTTCATTATTATATTGTTATTCACAGCTCAATGAGGTATATAAACAACAATATGGAAACCGATTCAATAGAACTATCATCAACAGTTTCAGGTAAACAACTTTGCTAGCTTTTACATTTTAAATAGTACTACTTTCTTATACTGTACTT
Organism: Hyperoplus immaculatus; assembly: GCA_949357725.1. Lineage (NCBI taxonomy): Eukaryota > Metazoa > Chordata > Actinopteri > Uranoscopiformes > Ammodytidae > Hyperoplus > Hyperoplus immaculatus. Next base: position 11,527,051 of record OX442355.1, on the reverse strand, counting down.
TTTTATTAATGTTTTTATTTTTTTTTGGTAATTAGTGGAAATTGAGACAACTGTTGCACTTTGTTTTAATTTGTTGGTTATTATATGGTTTATCATATGTATTAGAAAACAGTAAACTGATGTTAATGAACATTTAAATTGTTTATTTAATTGTAAATAGATCAGTCATCTTTGTAATGGAGCCATAATGTAATAACTGTGGCCACAATAACATATCAGCATTACAAATTATTTTACAGCCAAGGATCCGTCGTGGTAGATGCTGAGTTGATATTCAATAATGCGACTGCACTACCAAATGCAAGTTCTGCTGCTGAAGCTTTGGTGAATGCTGCTTCCAGCTCTAATTTTTCCCTCAACGTCAACACATCATCAATTAGTGCAGAAGGTAAGACATTGTGTCATTATCAAATGTTGAGTGTCAAAAGTTGTATGTTACTATTGCAATCACATACTTTTTATATGATCACAAGAATAAAAACCAATCACATTGACTGATTTGATCTTTTTTGATCAGTTGTGTTGGCACCAACTTCTGCCACAGTTGCACCAGCAACCTCCCTACCAGTCACCATGACCTCACCTCCAGTCATTACAACCTCAGCACCAGTCACCATGACCTCAAAACCTGTCAACATGACCTCACCACCTGCCAACATGACCTCACCACCTGTCAACATGACCTCACCACCTGTCAACGTGACCTCATCACCTGTCACAATGACCTCACCACCTGTCAACATGACCTCACCACCTGTCAACATGACCTCACCACCTGTCAACATGACCTCACCATCCGTCAACATGACCTCACCACCAGTCACCATGACCTCACCACCTGCCAACATGACCTCACCACCTGTCAACATGACCTCACCACCTGTCACCATGACCTCACCACCTGTCAACATGACCTCACCACCTGTCAACATGACCTCACCACCTGCCAACATGACCTCACCACCTGTCAACATGACCTCACCACCTGTCAACATGACCTCACCACCTGTCAACATGACCTCATCACCTGTCACAATGACCTCACCACCTGTCAACATGACCTCACCACCTGTCAACATGACCTCACCACCTGCCAACATGACCTCACCACCTGTCAACATGACCTCACCTCCTGTCACCATGACCTCACCACCTGTCAACATGACCTCACCACCTGTCACAATGACCTCATCACCAGCCACCACACCATCTGTCAACATGACCTCATCACCTGTCAACATGACCTCACCACCTGTCAACATGACCTCATCACCAGCCACCACACCATCTGTCAACATGACCTCATCACCTGTCACAATGACCTCACCACCAGTCAACACGACCTCACCACCGCCAGTCACCATGACCTCACCACCAGTCAATGTGACATCACCACCAGTCAATGTGACATCACCACCAGTCACCATAACCTCACCACCAGTCAACGTGACATCACCACTAGTCATTACAACGTCTTCGCCAGTTGCATCAACAACTCCAACTACATCCAGTGAGGGAACCCTCGGTCTTCAATTTAGCCTCAACCAAACATTTTCAGCAGATCTCTCCAACACATCCTCAACAACATACAAGACTTTAGCTGCTTCGGTGCGCATGGAGGTAAGAATCCCAAGTTCTGTCACAGCATGTATTATACTCCAAAAACAATAAAGCTTTTTGAAATGTTAAGGTACAGTGGTATTAAAACTAAACACAACCAAACATGTCTATTGTTCATTGTCCAAGCAAATCATTTGTATTAATTACATTAATTTTGTTTTGCAGTTAGACAGAGCGGGTTTAGCGCTTTACGGATCATCTTACCTTCGTTCCATCATTAACTCATTCACGTAAGACAAAATGTCAAACAATTACTAACTTTTCCTTGACATTTGCCAGTCATGACATTTTGAAAAAAAGGTTTGCCTTTTCTCTTTATCATTTTAGGAGTGGATCAGTGAAGGTTGACTCAACCATTGTGTTCAGGGATACAAGCTCAGTTCCTTCAACAATCAATGCAACTTCAGGATTCACCACTGAACTTACCAGCGGCTCCCTGAACATTGTACCGCGCAGTGTTAATGCAAGTAAGTAATTAGAGGCTTTAGATAAAATGACTTAATATTTGTATGTGTCTACTTAAATAAGAAATATGTCACAATATCATATTAATTGATGAACCCTCGGTTGTGGTACAGCTTCTACTGCTGCTGCTTCCACCGATGCACCTACTGCAGCTCCAACTGCAGCTCCAACTGCTGCTCCGACTGCAGCCCCGACTGCAGCCCCGACTGCAGCCCCGACTGCTGCCCCGACTGCTGCCCCGACTGCTGCTCCGACTGCTGCTCCAACTGTAGCCCCGACTGCTGCTCCGACTGCTGCTCCAACTGTAGCCCCGACTGCTGCTCCGACTGCTGCTCCAACTGCAGCTCCGACTGCTGCTCCAACTGTAGCCCCGACTGCTGCTCCAACTGTAGCCCCGACTGCTGCTCCAACTGCTGCCCCGACTGCTGCTCCGACTGCTGCTCCAACTGCAGCTCCGACTGCTGCTCCGACTGCTGCCCCGACTGCTGCTCCAACTGCAGCTCCGACTGCTGCTCCGACTGCTGCCCCGACTGCTGCTCCAACTGCAGCTCCGACTGCTGCTCCAACTGTAGCCCCGACTGCTGCTCCGACTGCTGCCCCGACTGCTGCCCCGACTGCTGCTCCGACTGCTGCTCCAACTGCAGCTCCGACTGCTGCCCCAACTGCAGCTCCAACTGCTGCTGCAACAACTGCTGTAACAACTGCAACCACCACAGCATCAACTGATCCTCCGACATCCAGTGAGGGAACACTTGGCCTCGAGTTTAGTCTGGACCAAACATTTTCATCAGATCTCTCCAACTCATCCTCAACAGCGTTTAAGGCTTTAGCTGCAACAGTGGTCAACGTGGTAAGCTATCTATGCACCTTACCAGTGTGCTTCCATCAACAAAGCCTTCTACTGTAAATAGATTGAGATTTAATTTCGTAATGACAATATTACATGGACATCATCAGAGAGTGAACAGGGATCTAATTGTGACTGTAGGATACTTCAAAACCATAAAATATTCATAAAATATTTCCTTTTTCATCTTAGAGTTATCAGATTTTTTCTTCTACTTTAAAATATATTTTTTTAATCAATAAATATAAAACTGTATTGAAAATTAGAAGGTGTAATGAAAAATATTGCATACTCTCCTGCATAATACTATACTGAAATATTAGTTTCCTGTTCTTTATAATGTCTGCATTTCGAACACCTCCACCATCCCCCTCCCCACAGGACAAATGCATATTCCACATCTCTCAGACAGGCAACACCCAGACTGCCTCCCCCCTCCCCTCACATGAATGGCCAATCAAAACACACTGCATTGTTGTTTGTGGTGAACTGGATGTATTGTTGTAAAAGTATAAAGTAGCACTCTCCGTTTGAACTGTAGCAACGCCCTTGCCTTACATGGCAATGAGAGAAGTCGTGCATTTGTGGTAAGCAGTTTATTGGGCCTTGCAGCCATTTGTTATATTTATAGTTTCAAATGACATTCATTTTGTCTTTCAGATAAACAGCGCGGGTGCAAAGCTTTATGGATCATCTTACCGTCGCTCCATTATAAACTCATTCACGTAAGACAACATTTCAATCACTGAATAACTTTTCATTGAGATTTGCAAGTCTCGTGATTTAGAAACAGAAGCGTTGCTTTTTCTCTTTATCATTTCAGGAGTGGATCAGTGAAAGTTGACTCAACCATTGTGTTCAGCGATACAAGCTCAGTTCCTTCGACAAGCAATGCAACTTCAGGATTCACCACTGAACTTACCCGCAGCTCCCTGAACATTGTATCAGGCAGTGTTAGTGCAGGTAAGTTATTGGGGACTTTAAAGTCAAACTTTATGAATGAATGTGTACATATTTCAGTGTATTAAACAATTAAATGGATGTCAAAATGTCATATTTGTTATACCACTGTCATTTCAAAATATGAATGTAAGCTGAGGGCATAAGGATGATCCTTTTAAGTTTGTATTTTTAAATGTTAAAGTAATTAAGCACCAACATCTAATATTATTGTTGATATACCTCATATATTTCCCTTAATTTGCCCTATTTTTCTGGTGGTATAGTTTGAAAGCTCTTCTTTTATTTTTTTAAAACATATTATGTGTGCAGACGGCCTAACCTTACATAAGATAACACAAACTCACAGTTGTTTCAACTATTTTGCTTTAAAGGTGCTACGAGGAATATATAAATATGTCTGAAACTGTCTAATCTTTTCTCTGATGATCTTTAATGACATGTAACAGCAAACAAGACTATCAGTGCAAAGAATGCTATTTTAAAATAGTTTTTCTTAATGCCTTTGTCATGGGTACGCTCACCCAGGAACAACAGCAGGCATAGTAAAAACACTTCTGCTTTTTTCCAAAGCGGGTGCAAGAACTAACAAAAACTGATTTTCCTAATATTTCAGGGTCAACATCAACAACGGCAACAACAATGGCAACAACAACGGCAACAACAACAACATCAAGCAGTCCTCCTCTGCACACAATGGGCTCATTGGCAGTCTTTTCTCTAACTCTGCTGGCCGTGGCACTATGCTGATCGATTCATAACAGATAAATGTACTGTAAAGTGTACATTATGAAAGCTACCATTAAAATGTTGTGGTAAAAGAAGTGTACTATGTATTGTATGCTGAGTCAGGTTTTGATTCAGTATTCCTTATATGTAATCACTTGTGTTTCACTTCCATTTTATTTAAAACAAAGTTATTATTAGAAAGTTTCGTTTGATCAAAAATAAAAATCTTGATGCGTTTTGGCATTTTTTGTAGCAGTTGCCATTCGATGTATTTGTTTTGTAAATGCTTCTTTAAATATTATTTTTCATGTGGGATTGTTGTGTTATTATTTAAAAATACAAATGGGATAATCGCTAAAATATTTTTTTTCCAATGAATAGACTTTACGCTTCAGCAGGACACAATTTTCATCCACTGCCTCTATTCAGTGTGAACAAGGAAAAGCATGTACAGTTAATCTATTTTGGTGTCCAATATATAATAGTGGGTAGTAAACATGATCTTGATGCTGGACACCAATGATTCATATTATGTCAGAGACCAACCATTCAATTGAGAGTTTTTTAAAGATATTTAATCCATAAAGATGATGATCATCATCATAGCCATTTAGTTTTAGTCATTTTACCGTAACAACACCATAATGTCCATGTGAGAATACTGTAGGAAAAAATTTGGCATTGAACATAATGTTGAGTTTTGCTAAATCATCCAGTATCAAGTGATTATTATGTTGAGTGGATTGGTGAAAGCTATTCTTAAAATTACAAGGTATTGGCATGAAATTCAGAACATATTGATTTAAATTGGTTTGAATACTGGTTCTTTGTTATTCCCTTTGTCAAAAACATAAATAAAGAAACATTGCATTTTTGTAAATCAAAAAAGTAATAAAATGTTACCTCTAAAATGACACAATTGTTATTTGTATTCCTCTTTTTGTATCTCTCTTTACTTAAATGGACAAACTATGTTTTACCCCTTAAAGGCCTACTTCACCGGTTTGAATATGAAGGTGTATTGAATTCTGAGATCCTATGTAGTATAAATGTGCGAAAAAAATTTAAATCGGTTCATCCTAGCCTGAGAAAAGGCAGAAAGAGTGTTTTTTTTAACCCTATATTTCTCTTTCTCGTGACATCACAGAAATAGAAATATAGGGTTAAAAAAAAACTTACTTTGTAAATATTACTGTGATGTCTTTTACTGTGACATCACAGTAATATTTACAAAGTATGTTTTTTATTTTTTTTTTATTTTAGAAATTCCAAAAGCTGACTGGATTTTTTACATTTATTCTATCTGCTTTATGGTAATTCTTTATCTATAGTAATTATACCAGAAAATAGTACTAATTAGCCCACATAGCACAGTTGATTTAGCCCTAGTTTTCTTCTCAAAGTGCACCAGATTGATGAATTTTAGTTTAGAAGGTTCACATTTTTCTTGCTGGGGAGCATTCCCCCGGCCTCCCAAAGAGGGTCAAGGGTCCCCGACACAGTCTCCCAAATTCCTGTGAGAAACACTGTATATGTGTGTACGGGTATTAAAAGTCATTAAACCAGGGGAGAATTATGTACAAGTAAACTTAAAATGATTTGTTCATTCATCGATAGAATATATTGTGCCCTTTTTTTGCACTGAGCACCTGCCCCCCAAAATGTCTGTGCACGCAACTGGAGTTCGTACAGCTTTTTAAGAGTAAAACTCAAGCACTTTTCCAGCACTTTCAAGATCAAAGTTAAAATTTTAAAGAATGAATGTGTTTGTCAATAATATGATCAAATCAGCATGAAGTAATGAAAAACATTGGTTCGATATTATTTACGTCGGTCTGATCAATGTGAAATAAATCAAGCATTACCAAAAATGTGTTCAGCTGTGTATGAACAATACTGCATTTACATACATTTATTTACTAATGAATTGAACTCATCAAATGAAGGCTATTGACTTGCTACTCTGCTTAATGTGTGTGCAATAGCAACGGCACACCAGAAGAGGGCTACATTTCAACAAGGATAATTTAAATCTTTGTGTAAAGCTTTCACCCCCCTATTATTCTAACCCTTAAACAGGCAACAGTGGAAAATGAGTTTCTAAAAATATTTTCATGTTATCACTCATCTCTTCAAGACCAAAGAAAATTATTTCCACATCAAATTTTTTTATACTTTGTATATTTTGGGTTTTACGAGTTGTATCTCCCAGGATACGTTGCCCTATTAAGGTATAAAAAAAGCCGAAATGGTAAAAATATAAATTTTTAATTTGATGAACAGAAATGATAAATTGTTGTTTATCTTGTCCATTTAAATTACAAATACTACTTTTTAAGTACATTTTATTCAGTTTTACCAATCTAGTTTCATCAAACTGGATCAGCCACATCCAGATGGGCAGGCTTGAGACGGTCCATAGTGACCCGCTCTAGCTTATCCCCCATGTCCACCACAAAGTTCTTGGTTCCCGCCTCCAGGACACAGAAGGGCCCATCATAGGGGAGTCTTCAGGGGGACCTGAGTGAAGGGGCTGGAGTTGCCCAGGGCAAAAGTCCAATGTGACGCGCCCATCCACAGAACCGCAGCGTCCTGAAGGAACTTTCCCGGGACCACCAGTGGCTGTCTGTAAATCAATTCAGCAGATGAAAACTGCAGGTCCTCCTTAGGGGCAGAGAGCCAAACAGGCCAACAACCACAGGAGGCAGTCAACCCAGTTGCGACCCTTTAGCCATGCAGCTCGGATGTGAACTGTGGGCCTCTGTACAAGGTGAGGTCAGCCGGCATACCAAAACGGGCCACCTATGACCTGAGGAACGCCCAGTCCACCTCAGCGAATGCAGAGGAATGGCTTCCGGCTACCTGGTGGTGCTGTCCACCAAGGTGAGGAGGTCAGTGAACCTACGGGAGGAAGGCAGGGGGCCCACCAGGTCCTTTTTGACCTGGTCGAAATGCCTCTCTGAGACCAGAATCGGCGCCAAGGGGGCTTTGGTATCATGTGTACCTTGAACACGCTGACAGGCCAAACTGAAGCTAGCCCAGGTCTTTACATCACTCCTGAGGCGGGGCCAGACAAATGTAACACCCACTAGCTTAGTATACGGCTTGTGGTCCACGAAGGCAGTGAAATGGAGGCCGTCCAACAGGAATGTAGGGACTTTATGGTGCCGTGTGCATGAACCTGGCACGGTGTCCTACTTGTGTACCAGTTTAATGGCTCCTTTTGTGGAAATCAGTGCCCAAGGAAAGCAATGGATGACAGGCCAAACTGTAACTAAGCAGGATTGACTATTAGTCACTGCACCCTGATCCTTTCAAACAGCTGCCACAGGTGCGTCAGAGGCTCCTCTGAAGCCGATGCAGGCATGATGCTACACTGTGCGCCTACAACGACCAGCAGCCACCAGCTGGAAATTATATATTTAATTAACAGCAGCTTACTTTCCCTGCCAGTGGCTTTGGCCATCCCTGGGCAGTTAAGTTTGTGTTTTGTGCCTGGAAGGCACTCCCCTCCCCCAACGGTTAGGGATAGGGCCTTCCAGGCAGCACTGCCCTAAGTATACATAAATATAGAAAGATCATTTTAAAAGTGAAATACAGTAATAATGTTGTAATGGGCACAACTGTTCATGATAATATATGGTTCTGCAGTCATTATCAACATGCTTTCAAGTTTTAAATAAAATTCAGAATAATGAACATTGACCAAATTTCTACCCCCTAAGCAGGCAACGTATCTCCGGGGATACATACATTTCAAATTCTGCTAAAAAACCCACAAACACAGATGGATTTTTTTTTTCTTCATCAGCATGTTAAGACAAATGTCCTAATTCAATATATGAATTTAGATTGTTATTTTAACAAAAATAAGTATGTCTAATATATGATTACTTACACCCTGGGAAGCTGGTGCTTCACCACTGGCATCCATGTTGATTTCTGATCAGGCTGACTAAACAATGAAAGATAACTTGAACCAAATCATGTCACCTAGATGCTAATAACAGACAGGTCTTTTGATAAATGCTAACTAGATTAGTGAAAACCTTCCAGCAAGCCCCCTACAGGATATTAAAGAGTATGTATCTCCCAGTGCACGTTGCCTGTTTTAGGGTTAATGTACAGTTTTGTGGGCTTGGTTAGCCAAGGTTTTTTTTCTAAATAGCTGGAAGGAACCATTTTAAATGGGAAAATACTGTGAATGTGAGAAGGGGAATCAATTTCAAGGAAAATAACAATATAGATAAAGGCAAAACAGTTCATCTGAATGTATTTGACCCAGATAAATCAAATCAGTGTGGGGTTTTGTGTATTTTCTTTAAGATGGTGCCTCTATCAATTCAAAACAAAGTTTTCTTGAATATGCAAATATACAATACACACATTATCCACTATCATCCTTTATTGCCTCAGTAATTAAATTCCAAAATACAACAGGAGAAACAATTCTGTTTTATTTAGGGAGAGAGCAGATATGCTGACTCACCAGAGGGGGTCAGCATTCCTTTATGGATATGCAATCCTGAGGTTACAGTATGATGATTAAGTGCCTTGTTAAGATTAATTTAGATGTTACTATTTTTACTATTACTATTTTCACAAAAACGTCAGTTTTGACGTAAACATTTGCTAATGATACTGTAGTTCACCTATCACTTTAGCACTTGCCCTACCAACGTTTTTCACAAACATGGACTACCGACAGGGTCACTAGAGACCCAAAGAAAATAATACTGGAAGAAACCACAATCAAATAAAAATAGTACTAATGTTTCTTCTGTAAACATTACTAGTTAATAATGCCATCTGAGAGTAAAACAACAGATTATTATCATTTTAGGAGAGTTACCATCTGGGGTCAAGATAGTGTTAGTATCAAAGAAGGAGGCAGAGGATGATCTCTAATATAGATTTGATGAGGAGACTGATTATGTGACAATTAACACATCCATGTAGACCTGTGATATCCAGCCCAAATAACCCATACAACAAGAGACTGGAGAATTTAAGAAAAAATATAGCCTATTTCAGCCAATAAAAAACCTATGGTGACTGTCGTTGTCTTTCAAATTCCGTTGAACCACCATTGGCATTCTTAAATTAATCTGAAACAAGCCCTCTGAAATTGCAGGGAAAATAAAAAAAGTTAGATAAAAAATATGTTAAAGATAATAAAAGGAAACATAAATGAGTGCACTCAAGTTCTTCCAGCCTCCCCAAAGAATGTACCCAATAATTCTGGTCCAAGCCCCTGAGACTACACTGCGTTCCAAATTATAATGCAAATGAGATTTTCCCAGATTTTCCTAAATAGTCGATGCAAATCACAGTCAGTATAATTTTCAAGTCATCAACCGTTAGAGTATATTTCAAATTTTATTGAACAAACCTCCCGATAAAAGTATTTTTTTCAAAAATAAAAAACTCCAAATACACAGTTCCAAATTGTTATGCTCAACAGAGTTTCAAAACATTTTATAGGTTGTAAACAACTAAAAATGGTCATTTGTTGAATTTGCAGGATGTGAAGGTCATATTTAGTGAAATCAAAAGCTATTTCAATCAAAAACATCTTAACAGGCCAAGTTACATGTTAACATAGGACCCCTTCTTTGATATCACCTTCACAATTCTTGCATCCATTGAACTTGTGAGTTTTTGGAGAGTTTCTGCTTGAATATCTTTGCAGGATGCCAGAATAGTCTCCCATAGCTGCTGTTTTGATGTGAACTGCCTCCCAACCTCATAGATATTTTGCTTGAGGATGCTCCAAAGGTTCTCAATAGGGTTGAGGTCAGGGGAAGATGGGGGACACACCATGAGGTTCTCTCCTTTTATGCCCATATCAGCCAATGACACAGAGGTATTCTTTGCTGCATGAGATGGTGCATTGTCATGCATGAAGATGATTTTACTACGGAAGGCACGGTTCTTCTTTTTGCACCACGGAAGAAAGTGGTCAGTCAGAAACTCTACATACTTTGCCGAGGTCATTTTCACACCGTCAGGGACCCTGAAGGTGCCAACCAGCTCTCTCCCCATGATTCCGGCCCAAAACATGACTCCGCCACCTCCTGTCTGTCGCAGCCTTGTTGGGACATTGTGGTCATTCACCAACCATGCACTACTCCATCCATCCGGACCATCCAGGGTTGCACTGCACTCATCACTAAACAAGACTGTTTGAAGATGAGTCTTCATGTAGTCCTGAGCCTACTGCAACTGTTTCAGCTTGTGATCATTGTTTAGGGGTGGCCGAATAATAGGTTTATGCACAACTGCAAACTTCTGGATCCTACACCTTGAGGTTCGCGGGACTCCAGAGGCACCAGAAGCTTCAAATACCTGTCTGCTGCTTTGTGATGGCATTTTAGCAGCTGCTCTCCTATTCCGATGAATTTGTCTGGCAGAAACCTTCCTCATATTACCTTTATCCGAACCAACCCGTCTGTGCTCTGAATCAGCCACAAATCTCTTCACAGTATGATGATCACACTTAAGTTTTTGTGAAATATCGAATGTTTCCATACCTTGTCCAAGGTATTGCACTATTTGACGCTTTTCGGCAGCAGAGAGATCCTTTTTCTTTACCATATTGCTTGAAACCTGTGGCCTGCTTAATCATGTGGAACGTCCTTGTTAAGTAGATTTCCTTTGATTGGGCTTACTTAGCAAACTGATTATCACAGGTGTCTGAGATTGATTTCAATAATCCAAAGCGCCCTGAGACACAATACCATCCATGAGTTTAAATTAAATACAAAAAATGTAATGTTTATGACACTTAATTCCAATTTGCATAATAATTTGGAACACAGTGTATGGCAGGATGGTATGGCAATGTGGATGGTTACTAGAACTAGAAGATGGAAAGGCAGCATGGAGGGATATGGACCATAACAAATGTCTATTTAGATAAACTTTGTGCTCCAATAAAGTTCCTGCTTCACAGAAGCCTATTCTCTTTAACTTCCATATAGCAACTCCCATAAATGTATAGCCTTATAACTAAAGCCATTATAACATGAATAACAATACCCTAAAACAACAGCATTTACATTTAAACAATATAACCATGTTAGTGTCCTAACCTACAGCTCAAGGTGCAACTCATATTCAATTTAAATAACCCAATTTACAGCTACACAGGATTCACACAGCACATAGGGCCTACACGGTTATCACATAACGTTAATTGTACCCTCTCTTACAATATCCCAGCTGGTTTTGAGAAATGGAGCTCATCCATGAGTTTTTAGCTAGCAGCGTGCTACCCATTGCTAATTAACTTAGCATGCTAATGTAACATGTTAAGTAGAATCTGTAATTTACCGGAATAGGAATTGTTCACCATTATAAGAAGTTCAATTGAATTAGTCAGTACTCTAGGCTGCTGAAAATTAAATGTGTAATCATAGGAGAGAGGTCTCCTTATTTCCCCCCTATAAAAGCAACAATGCCCAGGAATCAACCTCTATTCACTCCCCTTTCAGAAACAAAAGAACAGATGTGCAGCCTGAATAAACACTGGTTATTGAGCCAATGGGCCTTTTATTGCACCTTTATTGAGAATCCCCTCATGTTTAATTAGAACACATCCGCCACACTTGAGATAGCCTATGCCTGTCACTGGCTGTAGCCCAAGGTATTCAAACTTGCTGTGCTCTGTTGTACACTGAAACACATGAACGGGATGACAAGGGTTTTGGTTTTAATAGGGATATGTTTAAACAGTATTGTAGGCTATGTAAAATGTGACATCAGAAAAAACCGTAGCTTTGCTTCCTTCATCATACTTGCTTAAAATTTAACTTGTTGTTTCCTTGAAATCTTTTTTTCTCTTCAGTGTTCCCTAAACAAACAACACATAGCAATGTGTAAGCAGTTATATCAAAGATAGCCAAAGCACTATTAAAACCCCTTTCCCACTGACCAAAAACTCCATTGACCAACATCCAATGTGTTTTCGACCACTACTTTCTGTCTAAATAAAAATCTTCAGTTGTGTAACTACTGCTGGTTCAAGCCACCTTTGTTTTTTCAAACAGTGTTTTTCAGATAAAATTACAGCAATAAAAGACCAATGCCTACCCTGTCCTACCCTGTGGCCGTTTTTGTAGCTCATCCTGGTGTAATTGATCTTTGAAAAAGAAGAGTTGGGATTTCTGGCATGACAATCGGCAAGTATATTATAATTCATCCAGAAGGGGACATGAATGCCTGAATCAAAATCATGATAATCAATCGTACAGATTTTGAGACAAATTTGTTTTTGATATATTTCAATCTGACCCAAATTAGTGTACTGACACTGACGTTGCCTAACAACATAGATTTTTTGTTAAACACAATGCAACAAAATTCAGCGTTTGCACCAAAATGATTTATGTTTTTTTATTGTATAGTACATACTGTATATTTAGTCTGAGATATAAGGTCAATCAACTGTTGTGTTCCTACATTGATTTGGTGTCACATAAAGTGTAAGGAATATCAAAGCTCACTGCTGTACAAATTTACATATTACAAAGTGATTTGTAGATACTCGTCCCTTACTCGACATATCGCAATATATTGCAGGTGTCATCAAATCATTTAGAAACTGAATCAGGGTGGCTCTTTCCAAAGTAATTTGAATTAAGTTTGCAGGGGAGTATTATTGTTGCATGTGTTCATTACAGCCCACTTCCCATCCCTCCCATCCCTCCCATCCTTCTCATCTCATGTTGAGAACCAAGGTTGACAGACCTGCAGTGAGATACAGACATGAGGACAAATGATCGTCTCTCTCCTCTTTACAGGTGAGTTTAATTGTTTATACAGTTTTCTGGTATTGCCTGTTTTTCAAAGTGAATTCCAAATACCCAGTTTGAAATGCTAATATCTTTAAATAAGCTAATGTGAGATACTTACTGTGCTGCTCTTCTGACAGAAGGAGGCTGGATCATACTAAATTTGGGAATGCTTGAAATGCTGCTTCTTCATACTTGATGTGCACATCAACATCATGCTAATATATAATTGTTTGCACTGGTGTTCTAAAAGATGGCCATTAGCCTTGAATAAAATATGTTATGGTAGTTGACTAGTTATACTATTGCCAACTATTTGGCCATAACATATGAAAACAATTGTGTAACCACAGTAGTTGTATAAGCTTGTCATGAAGACATTATGTAATGCCTTTGTACTAATATTGTACAAATTATTAAATACTGGCAATTTAAATCAACATGTTGACAAGATATTGTCAAAAACTATAGAAAAGAAGTACATTGTACAAAATACAATTTATCAATTACAACTCTTTAAATCTAGCAGACATGATGCTTGTAACATAAATAGTAAGATAAGAAGGATCAAAGGGAACAACAGCTTGCTGAATGGCAAAGTGCCCTTTACTCTGCCTCCTCCCTCTTTGGTGAGGGGGGAGGATACTTAGGCACTCAGCACTTTCCCCTCCTTTCATTGAATACTTAATTAATATAGCTAAATATACTTATATTTAAACATATATACTGTATATACAGATATAGTGTACAGTAAATATAGTATGTATTTATAGTATAGTGAGTATTTCAAACATGCTTGGGTGTGGCAGCATATATATGTGATGAATTCAAATACAAATATCTATTTACTTAATTTTGATTTTAGTGATACTGCAAGTCCACCAGCTTTGCTTTTCCATCACCACTTCATGGTCCCTGTGGTGTTTATTAAAATCTATTGCAAGTCAGCTGGAACATCTGCTCCCTGTTCACACCACTGGCACTGGGAATATGCTAATACTTTGTTCATTACAGTCATATCTGTTCTGCTGTGTGATCTACTGTGATATGTGATGCATGAATTCAGAAAGCTTAAGTGTCATAATTGTTCCCAGAGGCAAAAATCTGATAAATGTAACATTTTCTTATAGAGGCATTTAGGAATTTGAGCCCTTGTGCTCGTAAAATCCTTAACGCCACTATAAATAAATGCGATTGTCGGGACAAGTTCCGCTTTAGTATACGTGATGACAGTTGACTAATTTGAGAATTAACTTCAATTTACAAGCAAGTCTGTGTATTATCTCTTGGTTTACAAAATGCATGCACAACAAACTAATCTAGAATTGTCCTCATAGTATTGAGACCAGAGTTGATGAAAAGAACACTATGTATTCTCTCTACACCAGGCAAAGTTTTAGATAAGGAAACTATGAGCTTTTCAGGCCCACATGTCTTTTTTGATTTGTGCATCATACTAAAGTGAAAGGTTTATATATTATAGATTAACTACAGGTAAATTACCATGGAGCAGCAATTTGGTCTGACACAAACTGTAATCTGGGTGATTTTTCCACTTTTCACAGTTACGTAATGTGCCATATCATTAGTAGAATGTAGGCAAACGGCTTTCAACCGCCTCCCTTATCCCAAAGTCAAAACAAAACAAACACTCATTACTTACAACTGTACCTGTGTGTTTTGACAGGTTTGATTAGATCATGGATAACGGCAGCTTGGAATTGATCGAAGATGCTAACACATCTCTTCAGATTGAACTTCAATCCTGTACGACATCGAGGAACCAGGCCTTTCGCATCTTCCTGTATGCCTTTCTCTCTGTTGGCATTGTCTGCACAGTTGTGGGCAACTTTCTGGTGGTCTTGTCCATTGCCTACTTCAAGCGTTTGCAGTCACCAACAAACTCCTTCGTTTTGTCCCTGGCAGTGGCTGACTGCCTTGTTGGCCTGGTAGTGATGCCTTATAGTATGATTCGAACCATGGAGGGTTGCTGGTATTTTGGAGTACTTTTTTGTCGGCTTCACTCTAGCCTAGATGTCATGCTCTGCACTGCTTCCATATTCCATCTTAGCTGCATTGCCTTTGACCGCTACTACGCTGTCTGCAACCCACTAGTTTACTCTTTAAAGATGTCCCACACTCGGGTAGCTGTCCTTATTGTTGTATGTTGGGCTGTTCCACTACTCATTTCTTTTGGCCCCATAATGCTAAATCTCCATATTGCAGGTGTGGACATCCCGCTACCTAAAGATGTCTGCGTGTTCTTGGTCAATCGCATATATGCCATATTTGCCTCCTTTGTAGCCTTTTACTTGCCTATGGCTATCATGCTTGTAGCCTACTGGAAGATCTTTAAAGCTGCCAAACGGCAGGCCATGCAGATCAGCGCAATGGAAAGCCAGATGGCGGCCGGAGTGGGCAAGGACTCAAGCAAGAAACAACGACACCGAAAAACTATGAAAAGGGAAAGAAAGGCAGCAAAGACTTTGGGTATCATCATGGGAGTTTTCCTGATCTTCTGGATGCCCTTTTTTACGATCAACATTGTGGACCCGTTCATTGAATACAGCACGGAGGTGGTCATCTGGGATATATTTTTGTGGCTAGGTTATATCAACTCATCTCTAAATCCCTTCCTGTATGGTCTCTTCAACCGTTCCTTCCGTAGGGCATTTCTCATGTTCATGGGCTGCATAGTATGCCTGCCTGGATCCTCCCCTGGGATGGAGCTTTCAAACACTAGGAAAGAGGCAAATGAACGTGCAGATCAACCATGAAGTAGAGATAGTAGGCTTTGTGTTTATTTTGTGAAGGCATACAAAGGTCAGTGAATAGCAAGAGATAAATGTTTTGGAATCAATGTAACACTATCCATAGAGTGTTCCAACGACCGCAACAGCATAGAAAACTGTTTGACTTAGTATATATATATATATATATATATATATATATATATATATATATATATATATATATATATTAGAGGTGGGCATAGATTAATTTTTTTAATCTAGATTAATCTAGATTAATTTTGGAATTAATCTAGATTAATCTAGATTAAAATGGCTCATTTGAATTCTTTTATAATATGTGTGTGCTCCCTAAATAATGACTCAAAGTAAGTCTTTGAGAACGTGTTTCTCAAGCCAGGTGGCGCATCAGACCAGGGGCTCATGCAAGGAAGGGTTACATGAACATTATGTGATAAGTGTATTCATCAATGTATACCCATCCCAAATAAAAAGATGTTGAGAAAAAAAAGACCAGGGGCTCATCTCCTGTTTCCAACATGCATCACAAACTGCTTGAGGAAGCTGTTCTACTATGATAATTGGTGATGAAAATAAATAATGTTCAACAAGATGTTACTTAGTAACGCGTTACCGGCATCGGACCTCTTTTTTCAGTAACGAGTAATCTAACGCGTTACTATCTCCAAACCAGTAATCAGATTAAAGTTAGCCTACTCATCAAAGTCACTGTGCGTTACTTTTTCTGTCATTTTCCTTAGTGAAACATTTTACATAACTGCACAAATGACTGCGATTGCGATTTTATGTAAATAAATGTGCGCGCATGTGTGTCTAAACTCTCCAACTGCTCCAACCGCTCCTCTCGTCTTTTTGGTAGCGCCCCTCGTCTCTGACATGCAGCGTGTGTGTGTGCCTGTCTGTGTCTGTGTGTGTGTGTGCAGCAGCATTACGGCCGAGTCTAAGCTCAACTGTGGCGCAAAACAAAGTTTTCCCCCCGATGAAATATAGCGTCTGCTATGGGGATATTTAGGATTCGGGTACGGTGACGTTGCCGTTGAAGAGATAGAAGTGTTTAAAACTTGGAAACTTATAGTCACGTGGCGACCGGTGGCCACACACACCCACCCTGCGTTCCAATACCCGATTGTGTCGTTGGGCAAGTGATGGAGAGAGAGAGCGGCGGGTGTGTGAGAGAAGCTTCGCCCCTCGTCTCTGACATGCTGTGTGTGTGTGTGTGTGTGTGTGTGTGTGTGTGTGTGTGTGTGTGTGTGTGTGTGTGTGTGTGTGTGTGTGTGTGTGTGTGTGTGTGTGTGTGTGTGTGTGTGTGTGCAGCAGCATTACGGCCGAGTCTAAACTGAACTGTACAAATGACTGGCTCCCTGAGCCGAACAGGAGGTGGAATAAGAGATTAACGGCGATATTTTTTTTATCGCCGATAAGAGTCTGGCGTTAACGCAGCACGTTAACGCCGATAACGGCCCACCACTAATATATATATATATATATATATATATATATATATATATATATATATATATACTATATATATAGTAAGAATTTTAATGAAACTATCAAAATGCGTCATTAGAAAGAGTATACGTACTTTCAAGTTCCTAAATTTGTGATTATTTCTATGTGTTCAATTGTTTCACTGGCGTTCTAAAAACAATTCCCCAATTTCAAAATTTATTTTCGATATAAGATGAAAATGAATCCCAAAAAATGAGCATGAACTGCAGGAATAACTTAGATGGACATCTATCAACCAGCGGACAGTGTATCCCTGTAATATATCCATGTCTAAAGCATGCAGATGTCTCTTCGTAGATTTACACATGTACTGTATATTTCAACAATCTAAACTGTTGTATGTTAATTCTGAATAATAACAATAAGGAATTCCTAAAATGGATACTGGGGGGGGGCAATCTATATACTAGTGAAGAGGAGGATCAAACAATACTTAAATGACGGATAGCTGTTTTTTATTAAGTGAAAACAATTCCAGAGAACCACACAATGGGGGAAAAGGTTTGGTCTACAAGCAAGGAACGACTTGAAGAGGAATCCATGAAGCTTGTTTAGGATGACAGAAAAGAGATTTGCATTTCAGGTACAAACCTCATTGATATACGTACAATTCTGCTCTTCTATAGGGTTTTGACTCACTTCCAAATCCATGTGCATGTGTTTAAATCTGCAGAGATATCTTTAGTATCAACACCTAACCTTTCTTTAGCACCCAGCCTTTTTACAGAGGTTAATAATAAACAGTGGGGTCCAAAAGTCTGAGACCAGGTTGAAAATCAAGCAGACAGTTGGATCAGCATCAGCTTTTGACAGGGCCAAGGTGCAAAACTTAAATTATATTAATGAACCTGACAGCTCACTTCATCAAACTCAAAGTTCAGGCACTTTTTATTCCCAGATACACATAATATTAACTTAATGAAGCAGGACGTCAAATAACCAGGCAACAATCTGTGTCGAATTGTGTCAGTTTGTTTTACACAGGGGTAAATCAATAATAATTAAATGCAGTACTGTGCCCCTGGCAAGAAAATTGTACTACTGGCAAAATTCAAGTGACTCGTGTAAAATACAGTGATATTAGCTGAAATGTTGCATTATAGAATTTAAATTGATGAGCAAGTGTGATTCAGTGTTGATATATAATTTTGCATTTTATAAAAAAATAAACCAATGAATAATCTGATATGTTAATACAAATACATGGCCTTGTATTAAGGTCAGGTGTTGCTGTATTTAATTGGTTTCCTTTCAATTCTTTATGAGATGGAAATAAAATGGAATTACACAATTACATTAAAGTACCAAACCTGCCTCTTGATAAATCGCTCAGGGCTAAAAAGGGACACTACCTATTTCCAACTTCCTTTATATCTGTTGTAAAACATTTTGCAAAACATTTTTACAAAAAAAAGACAGAAATGCATTCAAAACATTTTCTTAATCTTAAATAATGTTGAGGAAATTCCTATAATTCCTAAAATTCTGCAAATTTTTTCATCAACCTTTACCAATTTTATATATTTTTGTTTTGTTAATTTTTTTTTTGGTGTGACAATGACTGTACTACCAACATAAATATTCACTATGATTTTTTGCTAATAAATCACAAATCCAAAATTGGCAGAGTAAAAAAAACTTTGCAGCAGGGCTGTACTTAAAAAGTCAGTAATTCAAGTTTCAATTTTGACTAACCCCCGCCAGGTCTTCTCCCAATTTGCTCCTTGTCTGTATGCCCTTGTTTGTGCTCATGTGTTTTTGTCTGCATTCATGCCACTTGTATGCTCCTTGTCTGTGCTTCTTGTCTTTCTTTAAATGCTTATCTGTTTTAATCGTGCTATATGTTCATGCACTTTTATCTGTTTCTGTATGCTTCATATTTTTCACACATCACCAACCTGTTATGTGCTGGAGAAATGATTGTGTCATTTTACTTGTCTGTGCTTGTGTCATTTTGTTTTTGTGCTTATGTGTTGTATTTTTGTATTTTATCTTTTTTTAATGTTTATTTTTTTTCTTTCTACCTGCCAGGGACTACAGGTGAAAATTAGCCTGCATGGCTAAATATGGCACATTTACATGTTGAACTTTGGTGCTCATGTTTATTAATGTGCGCTGTCCCTTTTAAATAAAGAAATCTAAAAAAAAAAAAAATCTGAACATGATTGCTAGATGAAGTATTTGGGGTATGAGTAGGAAAAAGAAATCAAGTTATTTTAGTTAGTTGTTATGAAGAGATTGCTGCCTAATAATAGAAAGAAACAGTTTAACCATACTAAAAACAGAAGTAATAGGCCTGAAATATCACATCTACTGAATACTCACAAAAAGAAGAAAACATGATTCAGTTTAACAGTGCTGTAAAGGAAGCAATGAGAGTAAAAGCTTTTTTGAAACCCTCGCAACCCACTGAAAGTATTTATTATTTTCTGCTATTGCCTCGTCATTTGTAACCTTAGCCTGCAAGGCACGGATATAGCCAGTACCCACAATGCCTAGCAAATTAATATTACTCTAGTCATGGACCAGACAGCTTTGCACAAATGATGAACTAAGATGTGTATCTGCGGCCTGTTTATTAGCTCTAA
The DNA here is from genome assembly GCA_949357725.1 of Hyperoplus immaculatus. NCBI lineage: Eukaryota > Metazoa > Chordata > Actinopteri > Uranoscopiformes > Ammodytidae > Hyperoplus > Hyperoplus immaculatus. The sequence continues at coordinate 11,506,764 of OX442355.1, read as the reverse complement.
GCAATATTTAAAAGTATGTCTTTGTTCAACAAGCACCAGTGCTGTCTGTACACAGTAAGGCTGATTCTGGGTCAGGGTTTCATACGTAGCAGAGTAGCTCCCTCGCTGAGATCTACAGCTTTTAGCTTCAGTGCCCCCGACTCCTGGAACAACTTACAGCAAAAAATTAAACTAAATACCTTCATATCCTTTAACCAATAACAAACTATCTTAAATCTGCCAAACTCTTCCTGTAACTGTTTTAATTAGGCTATATTGTACTTTCACCCATTTCATTTTAATTGCTGCCACTCTTCACCAATGTGTAAATGTTTCAATAGTTTTTTTTCTCTTCACCTGTTGTTGTGTATTTGATGTATTTGCATTGAATATTTTGTATGTATTGATGTTTTTCCTTTGAATTTGTTTTGAACTCGACATCATTGTACTGAGGGTCACCCCTCAATTGGTCTCTCGAGGATAAATAAAAGTTAAAGCAGCTCCGAGTAACATTTAAATATCTTTTAAACAGCCTCATGTTTCCTCACATAATCATACATTACCTTTAACAGCAAACGAGACCATCAGTGCAAAGAAAGACGTTTTTATATAGTTTTTATTACTGCATTTGGTCTGGTCGCACACCCAGTCCGATTTTCGGTTCGCTCGTGCAGGCTCTATGGTCACATATCCGTATTGGTCGCAGATTTCAGTGTGGCGCAACAACGCGATTTGAGAAGCCTATCCCTCCAGGTGAGGGAAGGGGAGCGGAGCCTTGTTAGAGACAGTTGTTTGTCGTCATAATGACTGATAACAGGGCTGAACCATCAAAGAAAAAAAATAAAATGCAATGAAGAAAAGCTAAAAGGGAGAGATAGGCGGGCGGGAGGGCGTTGCCAAGCAACGTAGACACAATAGAGCTGTTAAGCGGAAGTGGCGGAATTACGGGGCATGGGACCTCTCGGTTGAAAAAAAATGAATGGGAGTCTATGGAAAGTAATCTACTTTTTCTGGTCCCAGTCATTAAATGCCTTGGATTACATATATGTTTTGTATGGTTCTAAATGATCATTTTTCATGTGAAGAGTTTGACGGTGTGTTGTATGATTATTCGTCTAACGGCTTTTGAAAAAATATTACGAGGACAACTACTAGTCTTGTCGCCTCTGTGACGTCACCTCAACACATTCCCTCCACTTCTCGACTGACAGTGCTAATGCTAATGCTAATGGCTGGCGTGGACAACGCCAACAATCTCCCCACTCGAGAAATTGAAACTCTCCACATGTCCACTTGTGTAGTGGTTTTCGCCACGCTGAATAATTTTGTCTTGTCATTGAAAGAAGGCGGTAAAGTGCATTAAAGACACAGCCTTGTTTCTGAGCTAAGCGGGTGCGAGTGGTGGTGACGTGTATCATAAGTGTCAAGAGCAGCGAAGAGCTGTAGTCCACAAAAGCGCTCTGCACAAAACCTGACCGTATCCAGCTTCTACTAGCTAAATTGTTCCATTCTTTGCACGAAAAAATACCATCTAAATCCATACAAAACATATGTGTAATCAAAGGCATTTCATGACTGGGACCAGAAAATAATACATTTCTTTCCATTGACTACCGTTGTAATTTTTCGAGCCGAGAGGTCCAATGTCCCGGAAGTAAGCCACTTCCGCTTAACAGCTCTATTTCACGGGAGCGAACTAGACTCTTAAATGAATGAGCGGTAGCCTACTAAAACAAAGTTTACTTTGCCTCACCAGCATCATCAGATGACCATTATTCATCTGAAATAGTCAATATTTACAACAAAATAAACACATTACCTCATTGTGATCCATACAAACTGCCGTCTCTCGTTCATTCGCTTTCTGTGAGGACACGTAATCTTTCAGCTCCGTGAGAGGTGACACTGCATCAACTCATTGCAATCAGGTGTGTGTGTAGCACTGACTGGCATTAGTTGATGCTGTGTCACTAACCACTCTCCCGGAGCCGAAAACAGTCCGGTGCCCTCACACTTTCAACACACGGATATGCACTATATTGCTTCCTGATCATTTGAATCTCGCACGCCCGGCACAAGCTAGAAAACAGCTTCACGACAGCTGGCGTCGTAAAAATACTACCGCTTTTGTCCAAAGGGGACGCCAACGTGCCATGTTACTCGTAGTGGCTTAAAATGAAAATAAAAAATTTAAAGAATACAGAGTAAGGAGTCCAGGCATGGCTGTCTCTTTGGCGAGCTCTTTTGCTTTGTCAAGCAGTAAACAGGGAAAGTGCAACCAACACACTGCAATGGGAAACCAGTGGCTCTTTTCACTCGAGTTAGGAATTAGCTTTGATGGAGTTGTATTGTTGTTTTAAGTCAGAATAAAATAAATGGAAAACATTTGTTGACAAAGACCATTGATTGATAGCAGTGACTACATTTTGTTTCAGTTCGTTTGCAGCCCTTTATGGGTTATGCAAAGAAAATAAGAGTTTTTCTCTTATTTTCATCTCTTTCTTTCTCCTCATGGAGATTTTCTTTCTGTCACGCATTAGCTTTGGTCAGGATTTCAAATGAAAGTACAAATTCAGCTGTTTGAGACGTGAGTTAACTCTTGGTGGAATGAGGCATGCAGGAAACAAATGAGAGGCACCAGTCTTGATAGAGTGTTTCTGTCTCTGCTACTCTACATGGCCTACAGCTTCAGTCTAATGTGAGTGCTCATGTTTGTACGCTGTCTTTGAATCCCTTAACTTATTTGTCAGTCTACACATTCTCAAAACGGTTTTCTCCTTGCTTAACACATGCACATGTGGATTTATTTCCACAAAATCCATCCTGTATTGTGCCCGTACAAACCATGTTTCCGTTCCAAAAGCTTACACTTGATTTAAATAAGGGATGGTCCAGGAGGTAAACACAACCGAAACAATAGGGACATCTGCTGGACGAGGTGGATTATAAAAAAAAATAATCAAATTACTGTAAGTTATGAGTTATTGGCTCAACATGTTTTCTCTCCTTTTTATTTTGTTTTTCATTTTACATAAACAAAACGTCAGAAAATACAAAAAAGAAAAAATACTTCACATTAGCACTCACTTGGCAATGCAAATTACAGTTAGATGGACCAAGTAGACTCATGGGTGTAGTGTACATATCAATGCCAAGATAACTCATGAACTCAAGAATTAGAATAAATACTAAGCAGCATCTTTTTCTTTCTTAGCTGACCTCTTATCTTTACAATGCCGTGTCAAAGCAGATATCATAATTCATTCTGACATTCATTCATTACATTTGATTAAATCCAGACATTCTGGCAACACTAAAAATGGCACTTATGTCTCTAGCTTTGCTTTGTTAGAGCTTCAAACTATTGTTTCAATCCATTGCAGTTCATTCAGTACTGCTCATACTGTTCAGTGCAATATATAAAAAAAAAATCTTGTTTAAAATCAGCTGAATATCAAACAAAGCAGTCACGATTATCACACAGCACCACCTGGCTAATAGTTACAGAGATAGAGATCAGCGTATATCAAATGTTAAGAAAAAAAGTGTAACAATTCAAATGAGGCTTATGTTAAATGTTAATAATGTGTGCACCAATCAACTGTGGCCTGGGTAATGCCGTTGCCCAGTGCTTCCATGTGGCAGCAGCAGTCATATTAAGTCCAAGGATTTTGGCTTGTTTTTGTGCCCACTGCCAAAATGTGGCTTCAAAGCAGCTCACAGGAAGTTTCATCTAAATAAACAAAATTGGAATTAGTTCTTTTTTAATCTTGTTTGTGCTGGGATCTAGCCATCACTCTCTGTCCATAGCTTTAATCAAGCTTTCATTCTCAGATATTTTGTGAACACAAAATAATACCCAGTCACAATATGTGCTTGCATGTTGTTGGTACAATATGACCATTTGAAAATAAATAAAAGATTATCTGGTGGCCCCTCTAAATGTCAGTCTCTTTCAGGCCAAAGCAGTCTGCAAGATCATAGAACTGATAATCGCTCTGCTCAGAGGAGTTATAAATCCCCATAGAGACTGTGTCCACTGTATCAATCCGGCCCACTGCAGGTGTGGTATTCTTTCCCGTCCCTCCCCTGATTTTATTTGACAGATTGTTCACCTTCTCTTTGAGCTGAAAGGAGGACTTTTGTAGAGGCGGAAACAGGCTCCATCCCTTGAAACCTAGCGAGCGCCCTTTCCCCTTATGTAACAAAGAGCTCCCGCAGGACTCATGCATAGCATAGCCCGGCTTATAATCTCCGCGCTGATCCCTCGTCATTCCCTTGACGGCCGTCCGCCACCTCTGGTCATAGAAGCGACGCAGGACCCTTTGCCGCCTTTGGTGACACTGGCATCTGAGGATGCGGGTGAAAGCCCGTTGGAACTCTTTGCTGGAGCAGGGGTAGATCATGGGGTTGATGCAACTGTTGAAGTAGCCCAGCCAAAAGATCACCTTGAACACAGTTTCAGACGGCTTCAGTGCCGGGAACAGGGAACCTATGGAGAGATGGAGCAATATGAGACCAATGTTTTGTGAATACATGTTCATTATGCACACTCAATAATGCAATATACTGTACATTACATTGCTTTCATTATTCCATTTAAGTAATTAATTACATTATTTATAATGAAATTAATACCATTGACAAATTGTTTGTTTTGATTAGGTAGGTCTATCAATAAGTCTATATTTCAATTGTTTATGTTTTTCAGGAACAAAAAGGAAACTTTTGTTGAAGTGGTCCGGAATCTTCCCTTCTGCAGATTGACCCCTATACACTCCTAACAATGCATTAGGGTGAAAGTGTAGCTGTATTTTGTTATGTAGGCTACTGTATATAAATTTTTCATACTTTTTTCATTCTAATATCATTCTGACTGCATAAGGCATTTACAGCATTGTTGTGGTAAGGTTTTATTGTAGCAGAAGCTGTTTGGTTGTGTTTATCAATATAAACTGAAAATGTTGTATTAACTCAACACAAACTGTGCAGAACCACCAGCCCCAATGCACACACCTCCTATTGTGATCCTTTTGCTTGAGGAGAATATGTGGTGGATAAGGTATTTTCTTATTAGTAATTAATTATTTGATATGCGTGTTTGAATTATACCTCTTGAATGATTACAATTGATGCACATTTGTCTTACACAAGCCATACAGCTTACAACATGAAAGGGATTTGAAGGTTCCTGTTAATGATTTTTCTCAGAGATTAATACGTTTACACTGCCTTGAACTGTGTTTTTTCCAAACCTTGCCTTTGACATAAGTATTGGTAAGATGAAATATCCAGACAACTTAGTTTAAAGTTTCCATTGTTTAGCTTTCTTTAGTTTTTCTATGACATTAATTGTCTTATGGCATTGTAAAAATTGGATGAATACAAAACTAATTGATGTCTTTTACATCCTTACAAATTACATTAACCGATAGTGATTTACCATGAATGACAAGGAAAAACTTTGAGCTGAAAGTTAAAAGGTCATTTTCCTTTCCGCTTTCTGTACAGCGTCGTATCAACCCAAGCCCTAGCTGCTTTGCTCATTGTATTACACTTGATATGGCAATTTTGGTGTAGCATGCTATTACATGCTGTTTTTCATGGGATGTTGCATTTTCCAATTGCTTCCTAGTTGCTCATGTCTCCCCAGGCTTCTATTTCACAAGTGACCCTGGACACAACACATCATAGGGCTAATATCAACTCTGCACTCCCTGGGCCCAGAGGTCCATTTCATTTAAGTTCTGTGTGGACATACACAAAATAGCTTGTATGTGATTTTCAAAGTAATGGTTTTGTGTTACCAATGAAATACTGTCACTAGGTGGGTTGTGCCTTTTTACTCTGAGACAAAAAACATATAGATTGTACTTTTTCTGCAGCATGTAGGCCTACATCATCTTTGTGTTGCATCTGTTATCTGGCTCTTACTTTGCTGTAATTTCTCTCAAAAGTCTCATCTGTAAAATAGTTCTCACTCAACACTGTTAAAATTGATGATGGATAACATGATTAAAGGCTGACGATGTTCTCCATCGATTCCCCTCACTGAAATGACATCACTTTTAAGGCCGACAGCAAGTGATTCACCACTCTGACGCACTAACACAACACCATGACAACAGTAACATCTTTTAGGCTCCTTGCTGTTCTATTGACTTTGAGATAACGGTATCTTTAAAGGCTAATGTATGAGAGAGATGATTGGCTTTTTGAATATTTTCTGTGGATGGAATTTATTTGAAGTTCACATGGGCTCATGTACTACTTACAAATCACAAGCAAATTAATGCTTTGGAAACATATTGAAGCTACTTAAGAAGCCTGTGGACCCATCCCTTCTCGCAGACGGTTCTTTTGTGTTAGCGGACAGAAACCAGGTCAGGCCTCAGTTACAAAGCTTGGAGAATTATCTCCTTCGGCATTTGATGCTCTGTGTGAAGGTCAACATTTGATGGCAGGCTTTTTAAAACGAACCCTCAACTTAAGGACCAGTCTATAGTTCAGTGATTATTTCTATGACCACTGGTGAGTTTATAGTGAGTCATATTGACCAAATGTATGTATATCAATAATCACAGAAAGGATAGTGCAACATCATTACCAGAAATTGGGTGTATTAACGAGGAAATAAGTTATTCATTATATGCTATTAGTATGTTATTTTCAACAAGTTCCATGAAGTTCCATAAGTTATTAAGTATATGCTATTATTATGTTATTTTCAACAAGTTCCATGAACATACCAAAAACAACAAATATTCTGTCTGTTTCTTTCAGACGTTATTATGCATGTCTGATGCTCTTAGCACATTATAGGCAATTATAACATTGGTGTATAATGTGTACTAAAATGTGGACTCTTAACTCCATGTGCATTATGGTTGCGTTTGCTTTTTTACACTGGCATTGCGAAAGTTTTTTTTAAATTCCATCCGTTTCTGAGGATAAAAAAAATGCAGAATTCATGAGTCTAGCTCACTAATACTGTATGAGCAAATGGTGTTAGGGCAGTCTTACATGAGTCAGACTACTCCATCTTGATTTGCATCATCGCAGAGAAAGAACCCTGATTGGCCCAAGTGGTGCTAGAAGTCTGATTTCAGAAAAACGTTGCTCATAATGATGTGTCTACATCATAACAACATTAACCTGTCAAACTATCAAAGTGTGGGTAAGCATACTATAGCAACCAGAAAGCCCTTATAGAGTCAAAGTTCAGGTCACTGATATGTATAAGGCCTTAACAATCACATTACATCTATTAAGACTTCAGACACTTTGGTTTATTTGAGATTTGAGATCATAGTTTTGTCTTGATTGACTGACATTCTTTTTTTTTAAATCGTGGAAATTAGAGGTCGATAAATTCAAACCAACAACTTCTCTCAAGAACTCGAGATGAGACCGTTTTCTCAAAGACAATTTTGCCAGAGCTCCCTTCTGTTTTCTCTCTTTTGAATACTGTCATTGACTCTTTGATACCTCATAGATCATGGATGATGTTTCCCAAGAGAAGGCTGTATAAAATTAAGTCTTCATATGATAATGTTAGTGAAAATGTACTTAGGGATTGATTGTCATAATCAACTGGAACACATTAGTGATTTGTATGATATTGAATGTATTAAATAGTGCATGCATTGTGTGATGGTGTAACAGTTTGTGCGATGTGTTTTCTTTTTGTTGCCTGTATTAATAGTCAATCCCAAGAGGAGATGAAGTATACATCTCTCTTACACTTTCTGTATACAAAATAAACTTGCCCTTTTCACTGCCATTGAGTGAATGAAGTGATTTGCAACCCCCATTCATTTTTCCCCTTGCTCTCCCTGCAGACTTTCCTTTCAATGATTCAATTCTAAATATGCGGAGCTGCAGCAAGAATGAGAGTGCTCTGAGTGCTATACCTGATAAGATCCTGTCCATTTGGCCATAAAGGCTTTTGCAATCAATTATGGGGAAATGTATGCAAAAAATGTAATTCATGAGGTGAACATTTGTGTGTGTGTGTGTGTGTGTGTGTGTGTGTGTGTGTGTGTGTGTGTGTGTGGGTGTTGAAAGTATTATTGCTTTCCTATTAGTGCAGCTTTATATGCATGTTTCATTCCTCAGTTTGATTTATGTAGCACTAGCCATTTTGACTTAAATTGACCATAACAGCTGAATGTCATCTAGTGATTAGGGACTACAGTATATCTCATTAATGTCTCATACTCTCAGAGTAACGTGGTCTGTTTAAGAGCTGTTATTCAGCACACATAATGTTTTATATGTTCAAGACTTCAAGGTAGTAGGTCTAGGTAGGTATAATTTTCCTTTTCCTGCTATGAATGAAGGCCATGAAACAAAACACAAAGCAAACCAATACATTGTGTGTATCTTTCTTTCACACCATGTTAGACTTTTACAAGAACCAGTAACACACTGGAAATGTGATGGTTGCAAGATGCTGGGAGCATTTAGTTTTACAGTGTTCACTAGTGAAGAATGTCAGTCTTATGACTGCTCTATTAATGATGCGGCATTAGCCATCTGAGAGCAAATAGGCTCTCGGAAAAATTACAGTAATGAAAGCGGGCCACGATTAAGGTCACGTTGCAGAGGACTATTTTTTAATTTTTTTAATCAAACAATCTTAGTTCTAATCAATTCATTGCTTAGTTCCTGCAATCCAGGAAATGTAATTTACTTTTATTGTACTGTGATGTGTTTTTGTAGTTGATTTAAGTTTTCTTAAACTGTGTGTATGGTTGTATGTTGAGTTGTTTTGTTTTTAGAAATCAAGCCTATGACTTATGCAGTTCTTAGGAGCAGCTGCAGGCTGAAACAGTTGAGACACTCCAAGTGATGCAAATGCCTTAATATCTCATATTAAATATAGAATAATTAGTTTAAAAATATCCCACCTCACTGCAAAAGAAATGTTCCACATTATCAGTCGAGGCATTGCATTGTAAATTCAAGGAGGTCACTTGGGGGCATTTTATGTTTTAGAAATGTCAATAATGTCCTTGAAATGTGCAATTTTGAAAGGGGAGCAGATCTGACACTAAAACATCCCTTCTCTGTATACATAATATTTTGGAAAAGCGCTATGACGTGCAATACGCACCGGGGCATACATTTTATTCACAGGGAGCAGCAGAATAAAGTTAGACACATAGCCTACCTATCGGCAGAAAGAAGAAAAAGGGCAGCCAACACAGGATGAACATCCCGACAACGATGGCGAGTGTTTTGGCCGCCTTCTTCTCCTTGGAGAACTTGAGCAGCCGCACCGAGAGCGAACTCCGAAACGGGTGGTTTTTGCTGCTCTTGGAACCAGCGGGCAGGCGCGCGTCCTCCATCACGCTGCGACAGTGTATCCGCAGGACCACTTCCATTGACTTGCTCCTCTCTCGCTTGACGCCCGCTTCCAGGCTCTTGGTAGTCCGGCGGGCCACCACGTAGACCCTGAAATACATGATGAGTATGACCATGAGCGGGAGGTAGAAAGAGAAGAGCGAGGAGAAGAGCGCGTAGCCCGGCTCCTCTGTGATGCTGCAGATTCTCTCGTCCGGAGGCGGCGGTTCCTTCCAACCCAGGAGCGGTCCGACAGAGATGACCGTGGATGACACCCAAACCAGGACTAAGATAATCACTGCCTTCCTCTCGGTCATAATAGTTGGGTATTTCAGGCAGTGTTTCACCCCTATGTACCGGTCGATGGAGATGATGCAGAGACTGAGGATGGACGCGGTGCAGCAGAGCACATCCACCGCTGCCCAAATGTTACAGAACACCCGGCCAAACACCCAGCATCCCAGAACCTCCAGAGAGGCAGAGAAAGGCAGCACGATGATGCTCAACAGCAGGTCCGCCATGGCCAAGTTGACAATGAAGAAGTTTGTGACCGTTTGCAAATGTTTATTGCACACCACGGACAGGATGACCAAAATGTTCCCAACTATCGCCACCAAAATAAAAATGGAGAGAAAGACCCCGACGCCGACAACCTGCGAGTCCAGTGTGAAGTTTGTGCATGCCGGGATGCTGTCGTTTGGAGATGGATGGTCCAAAACAGATCCATTGACAGCTTCGGCAAAATAGATCCAATAGTTGCTTTCGTTCCTCAAGTTAGAGGCTGTCATTTTGACACGCCATAAAGACTACTTGGAGTTAGTTTTCTAAAGAAAGGAGCGCGTCGGACGTGTCATGTTTTCGCTCTCATTTTTAGTCTCTCTGTCTCTCCAGCAAGACAATCAAGCGGGCGTCCTCGCAGTCAAAGATTTGCAAAAGGTCAAGTGCAAAAGTCCGTATAAGTAGCCTACAGGCAAATGCATGCATTATTGGAAAACAGTTTTCTATTTGCAAAAACACAAATATTCTCACACAAAAAAACGGAGGTTTTGATTCTGGGTGAAGTAAAATAACAATATAATACAAACAAAAATGCAATACTAATGTTAACAAAATTCAGATACATTTAGCTCCAATTTTAAGCATTTCTTCAATGCGATGGTTTTCAACTGGTGGCATCCTTTGTTACTGATCACAGAGTCAGAGCTGGTACAGCAGGTCTGGACCTACAGCTCCACCCACACGTCACATATTTACTGTTGCGTTCAGGGTCTCCAAAAGAGAGCGTCACTTTAAATCTGGTCACGAATTCTGCATGGCACTCGTTCAAACTGATCTAACATTTTATATATTAATTTGACTGATTTGAATCAAACATTAATGGGTAACACTTTACAATAAGGTACACAAAATTGTAGTCCCTACTACATATATGTGTTACCCACTACATAGGGTTTTTTTTGGTGTGTTACCTACTACATACGTTTTTTTTGTGTGCTACCTAACACATAGGGTTTTTTGTGCTACCTAACACACAGGTTTGTTTTTGTGTTACCTACTACATAGGTTTTTTTTGTGTGCTACCTAACACGTAGGGTTTTTTTTTGGTGTGTTACCTACTACATACGTTTTTTTTTGTGCTACCTAACACATAGGGTTTTTTTTGGTGTGTTACCTACTACACAACAAAACAAAACCTATGTGTTTGGTAGCACAAAAAACCCCTATGTGTTGGGTAGCACAAAACAAACGTATGTAGTAGGTAACACACCAAAAAAATACCCTATGTGTTAGGTAGCACACAAAAAAAACCTATGTAGCAGGTAACACAAAAAAAAACCTGTGTTAGGTAGCACAAACAAAAACTTATGTAGTAGGTAACACACCAAAAAAACCCTATGTGTTAGGTAGCACAAACAAAAAACCTATGTAGTAGGTAACACATATCTATGTAGTAGATACTACAATTTTGTGTACCTTATTGTAAAGTGTTACCCATTAATGTTATGTTTTTGTATAGTCCGATAATGATCCAATGGAAAGATTAAGTAAAAAGAAACAACAAGAAAGAGAGGAACAAAGGAACCCTTTTTATAACTACCTAAAACAACATCACTCTTGTGCAAAGGAAAAGACAGCATCTGTCAGAGCATCTACCAGGGACTAACACATTCTGACCGCTGAGGCGAAAACCTGCAGTGCCTTGAGGCCAAGCTGTGAAGTTTCCCAGTGACAACTGGCATCCCCAGGCCTTATATGCATACTTGCTTAAGTAGAATGACAGGCCTGTGCAAACCACCAGGGAGCCTAGAGGAGAGATAAGGTCAAGAGGCAGAGTGACACAGCGGACAAACAAGCCCTGCATGGGAAAACACCAGACAAGTATGCTAAAACCTCTGTAGCTTTAAGTAGGCCTACATGTGATGAATTCTGAACATGTAATCAAAGGTATTCTATTAAAGACTCAGCGATTCTGGAGAACGCTTGTCAGTGAATATATCCTCACTATCCACTACCTGTCTGTACGGCATGTGCACTGAAAACAAATCTGGTGTTAATGTACAGCCTAGGCTTTGTAAACGGGTTTATAAAACAAATGGGTTCTTTAACAAAGGGGCCCCAACATAGCTATCATCACTGGATTTTTCTTTTTCAGCACATTGTACAAACAGGTAGCGGATCGTGAAGAGATATACACTGATTTTGACAAAAGGTGAGTTTGAAAAAGAGGATTCTTTAGAATATTTAAGCGGTGAATATACAGCAGGTGATACTATGATACAATTTCATTAGTATTTCTGCTGAGACTCCTCTGCAACTATAAAGCTGTATGTTCTCTGTGTTTTGGACATCATCTCTTGTTACTTCATTTGGAATCAGTTGATGTAATCCCCCGAGCCTGAGTGTGTAGATTGCTGTTTTTTGCTAATTCACCAGAAATGATTTGATGGAAGTAAGAAGACTAACTTTGGTGAAACTTCACTGGTTTTCATATGTTTCCACTCAACAGCAAAGAACCAACAAGTTCAACTAAGTCCCATGGTTACAAAGAGATTGTCTCACAAAAGTTAAAGAATATTGACTTTAACCTATTTGTTTTAGTTTGTCTCAATCTTATTATTAGGTATTTTGATAAAAATCTTGCTAACTGGTAACTCTGGTATGGTTAAAGAAGCCCTCTCATATGCAGGAGCAGGTGGGCTGGATGAGGTTATGTTTTTTTATGAATCCAATGATGAAGATGGAGTCTGACAGCTGAGCAGACTCACTGTGACAAATGACCCAAAGTGCTGTTACACCACAACACTGACTCCATACAAGATGTAGTTTTCTAATAAATCTTGTTTGCTCTCAGCCAAACTAGAGCAGTTTGGCTAAAATCCAAATGATGTCGGTGACCTTCCGACTCCAATTTAATGCCACTTAAAGTCTGACTCTTTCAATACTTAATTTCATAAGAGGATTTTCAAGAAGCTGATGACTTAACTCCTGCTCAGACTCAGCTGTACTTGTTCTATCTGATAAAGCTGATAAAGTAATGATATACAGGCTGAGCCAAGTCTGGCCAGCACCAGTATCGCAAGTGATAATGTCCACTTTGGACAATACCGCACCTCACAATTTACATCCATTGGCAACCTTCAGTATCATTTCAATATACGTATTGTGCAAGGAAAAACATTAACAGGTTGGAGTAGTGTGTGCTATGTGCAGTGTCTGACTCCAATGCAGGGCTTCATACTACCACCAAATCCATAGTTTATTTAGCCATTTCCTTAACTTTAAGACACAGCATACGGGGAAGTTTGTTTGATAGTGCGGAGCAGAAGCCTTTCAAAACCAAGGATGTTTCAGATATCAATGTATGTGACGCACCATTGCTGGAGGTCGCTAATGGAAATGTTCTTTATTGTGGCTTTCAGGATTTCTCCCTACTCTTGCCTGATTATTTTCTGAATTCATTTATTCAGCTTGTTGAAGTGACACAATGACAGAATTCATGCAATACAATTATATGTAGGTTCATACAAGTGATCATTCTAAATTGTCACATTGTTTTTTTGGTAGATTGTTATTTCATAAATTGGTATGTAAGATATCAATCACAGCTACTTTCAGTGCTAACTGTCTACTTCACATCTGTTTGAGGTTGTTCACATATAGGATAATTGTCTACTACCGTTGGCCCCTTTTATGTAGTCCCCCACTTACGGGACAGTGCAGGTGGATAATTCTACCTGGACATAACAAGCAATATATGTTGTAGGCTGCTATAGGGAGGAAACCAAATGTTTGCATATTTATATGAGACTCCAGTTGATCGTTGACTGCAAAACAGTTCAACCAAATATCTTTACGTCAACTTTGTCCTATACATTGAAGTCCTCTAAAATTGGGGAATACACAAAAAAGTTCTACACTGTTGTGATCTGACATTAAGTACTAAAGTCAGCATGTTAGCCTTATCTGTATGTTGTATGTCTTTTAAATGGACCTCTTGAATGAAGCTGATAGATAGCCATAGTTTAGATTCATAATCCATTGTGCTCGGAGCCAAAATAACAAACTACTAACTGAGTGCATCCTGGAGATCTTTGTGATCTTGTTTATTTTTTCTTTCACTTATTTGGCGAGTGTTCAGGACGCATGTGATTGATTGATTTACACACATTGTTGAAAAGCTCACATAGGCAAACACACAGCTTCCCTAACCCGTATAAATCCATTCCAATTTTGCCCGGTGTGATATTTATCACATTGACACATACTCCCTGTTGCTATTCTGTAGAGCTGCAGCAATGACTCCCACCACTGCATGAAGTTCAACTATTTCAGTTGTCTTCGTTAGTATGTGCCCACCTGGCCTATCCTAGCTCTGCCTTGCCTCGCCTTTTCTTATCAAAAGCCCTGGTATTACCTGTGAAATAATGATAATACTGTAATGTATTGTATATGTTAACTAGAAAGAACAAAAACACATTCTCACCCTTCCTGCCTATAAATTCTATTCTACTTTGTCAAAACTTCTGTCATCTATGTGTTAAGAGTAAGAGAGGGAGGGGCATATTGTTGTTTATTCAAATGTTAATCTCCTTTGCCACAGTGCTGACCCAATTTTTTGCAAATTTGTACACCAAAAATAACAAACACTCACACACATACACACATATAGACACATTCTTTATTTCTCTCTATCTCTCTCTCTTTCCCCTCAGATTCTCAATATGGTAATCTGCCCTAGTATAGGGTTTGACTATGTGCCATCTTATCAGTCCTCGGCAGAGCGCTGGGATTCAGTCAGCCACAAGTCATGTCGCGCTTTGATATCACTTCATACATGACTACTCAAAGGCTCCAATGTTTGAAAAGGTCAAACGGTCAGAAGTTTCTCATGCTGCTTCTCGGTTTGCCACCTCTTTAGTAGCCAGGAACACAACTGACCAGCCCTTGTGTGATCTACATTTAAAAACTTTTTTTAAACACAAATGCACAATTGCAAATGTTGTAATATCAGTTGCGCTGCATTTGTGTACATTCTGTGGATGTCCAAAGACCACAGAATGAAGCATATTTTTACTGTATATTGAAGCCACTGAGTTCAAGGTCAAACCAAGGGTCTGTCCTCCACAGAGCACAGGCTCTTTTAAGATGGGCCTAAATACATTTAAACCCTGTGTCGTTATAAACTTTGTTTTTTTGCTTCTGTTATATATTTTTTTAAATATTGCTTTACTTTGTAGTTGTTTGATATTGCTTTTTTTAAATGAAAAGTGCTCTACTAATAAAATATATCATACTTATGATTATTTTTCTCTTATCATATGCCTGTTACCAGCTTTGCATTCAAAAGTTTTGCCTTACTTTGCCTCAAAGAGCACTTCTATCACAAGGGAAAAACCTGTTGTATTCACTGCTTTGTTTTAACAGTGTTGAAATGGATGACGCTAAAAGGCTTGCCAGTGCTTAATTAATGACATTCTAAAAATGAAAAAAAGCATCTCTCTCCAAGTGGAGAAGGGTGGAAAGAAGCGAGATATTGCATATTTTCTTTAATGATGAAAGCATTAAAACCCAGTCATCTGATCTAAAATCTAATTAACAAATGGACTTTTTGGGTTCATTTTTAGACTTTCAAGTCAATTATTTCCTTATGCACACTTCTGGAGGCTTACAATGATTTCCAACAATTATTAATGCATGAATTCTGCAACCTGACTTGCATGCAAGCAAGGTAAAGAATAAATGTGTTTTTTTACCCAAATCAAGATTGAATCAAGATGTTTGAATATAGTCTCAAATAAGGACCGAGTTATAATGGCCTCTGTGGAATGCAAATCATATTATGAATGTCAGTTTGGATTGGCATGTTATGAGATTATGCTGTTTGTGTAAGAGTTAAAGAGGCCATGGCACTGGACCTGAGATAGACCAGAGTATCAGCACGCACACATGGGAGAATCTGAACAACTTGGAATGATACAGTATGCCCAAAGAATTAGCAATGAGCTGCACTCTTTCAGATATTCCTGAAAAGTCACAGTGGGCGGATGTGGTCATTTCAGGCCAAATTGGGGGGGGGGGGACTGAGTATGTCACAATATAGGAGCAAAATGGAGGAATACAGACTTCAAGATGGCAACAAAAATAAATGCTCCATCAATTCAAAATACATCTAGGCAGATGCTGATTGCTCTGCTTTTTTCGATTTGTTTGGCAATTAACACGTCTCATGATTTCAGTTCAGATATTTTGCAAAAAGTTAGAGATGAACACGGGCTCAGCCCATGAATAAGGGAAGTTGTAGTGGTATCCATCCAGTTATGTTCAGTATAGCAAGCACACTAGGACATAGATTATACAGAGCACCTGAAACATAACATACCTTTTAAAAAAAAGTATTGTTTTGCAAAACAGTATGATGTAGCACCAGGGAGGAAACAGAGCTGTCTGTCACCGTTTGGAAAATGTCATTTGAAATGTTGCTTTCTGTTTTCTGTTTGAGATTTACTTGGGTGTATTTTTGACAGCATGATATACCTTAAAATAAGTTGTCTTTGCTTTTGAATGCTTTTCTGTAAAATGCACTGCAGGTTGTACGATCAATGCAGTTTCAAGGTCTGGGACTATGTATAGACTATTGTATTTCCTCTTTGAGGGAGCTCTCAATATGTGCCCATGAGTTTTAAGTAAGCTAACCGAGTGAAACAATACTAAACAATTATACTTTAAGGGCCAAGATAACTTCAGTGTTGTTAGTCCTTCAACTGCTATCAAATTGAAAAAGGCTGAGCCAAAGGAAAACAGTTAATGGTAGCCCTATGTGTTTATTTTTACAGATGAAGGGTATAATAATGGAAGGACACTCCCAGGCCCCTTGGCTAACAGGCTTCCTAAAGTGACCGTACTGTTCAATTACATTTCTGTTTAAGTGCACACATCATTTCAAATGCCAAGGGATTTGGAAGAATGTTTGTTCATAAAGCACAAACTATGAAAAAGATAAGAGCAAAAAGGGACTAAAATCACATCACCATGAAGTCAATTAGACAATTAATTAGATAATAAAAATATGTTTAAATGTGACCCTAATTTTTTTCATATTACAGAACTCTGCATGATGTAATTCGGTCCTCTATAGGGTGCCAAGATAATAGGTATAGGTTATATAGGTACATAATAGGTACAAGGTTTTCCATCGAGATTAGACCAGCAACTTCACAGGTGGAAATGTCCTTTCCATTTTGGTATTTGGAGACATGCAGTGAATCTGTACTCTGCATATTGCGTTGGTGACTCAGTGCAGCCTGAGTCAATTTAATCAGAAACAGGGAGAACAGGTTAAAAATAACTGTTACTGCCCCAGTGAAGCATTCAGTGCAGGGACGGTACACTCCATTACAGTGTAGGATATTCCAGTTGTAAACAAAATAGCATCTCTGAATAAGTTTATTGAAGCGGTAAAATTACTATTGTTATTATTGACCTCATATGGTTTTATAATTTGCTCTAGATATGTTGTGTGTGTGTGTGTGTGTGGGGGGGGGGGGGGGATGGGTGTTAGATTAGAGGTTTCAAAAGCAGGACATGGTTTTGTATCAGACTAAAGGCTGCAGGGAAGAAGTCGGCGTGACCAAACTGGTCTAAAAGATCAGCAGATGGACAGACAGAACCTAGCCAAGAACAAGGCAGGGGTCATGACAAGCAGGGCCATAGGCTAGAATGCTTAGGCTGAGGGCACAAAGGTGATTTGGCAACTGAAGTGACCTGGTGAATGTACATAAGAGCCTGATGAAGTAAGGGTTTTTCGACCTCTGACACCGTGGCCATCCCTTATAAGAAGAGACTCAGATAGGCCTTTCACACCGCAGCAAAATCGGAGCCGGTTCTGGGCTAGTTCGGAGCTAGAGACAGTGTTTTGGTTTCACAATGCCAAAGAACCGGCTCCGGCCTGTAAAAACCGGTTCAACTCAAACACCAGGATTGAGCAGGGTCTAAATCAAGAACTGCTTTTACGCCAGGGGCAGGGGGCGGGGTTATCCTTACCTTCATGGAGGGATTATCCTGACCAACCAGACCAACTCAAAGCTCAAACCTCATGCCAGCCATATTTAAAAACACCGCTACAACGAGACGTAAACATAACATAATTACCGAACGTAGCGATCAAATTGACCGGCGAAAATACGCTGTATGGGTCCTGTTTGCAAAGTAGGGTGACCAGATTCCAATTCACCAGATGTGGGACAAAGACTACGTTTGTGCGGGACAATGTGCCGTTTTTTTTAGCAAAATAAACTTGTGTCACCACCGGTAATGCCAGAGACACGGCTTTCTATATTAAAAAACACTATCTTTAGATCAGTGCGCTGCAGTTAAGTTACTGTTAAACAAATAGAGCATTAAGGCTGCGGCTTCACATTAAAAGCATTTCACTGGCTTCACATTATGATTTCACTGGACAAACGTGAGTTGGCTTTTATTTTGAAGTAACAGGAAAGTAAACCCACTGAGCCGAGCAGAGCGACACAGACAAACGGAGACACACACACACACACACACACAGACAAACGGAGAGACGCACACTCACTCACTCACACACAGACACACACAAACGGAGACATGTAAAAATAACGTATTCGCCGCTGTTGTTGTGCTTAAAGCTAGCGGTAGCTTTAGCGTTAGCCACAAGAGCAGCGGCGTCGGGCGACGTACACACACGTTTACAGTGACGTCATGATGTTGCTCTCTTGCCGGCTCCATGGCTGGCTCTGGTAGTTGTGAAACCAACCGGTTCATAACTGGGATAAGGCTGTAACCAGTTTTGAACTGGCCCCAGCACCAGCCCGGAACTGGCTCATGGTTCTTTTTGGTGTGAAAGGCCTAAGAGACCAATTCCCCAGTTCTTAATGAAAAAGTAGCATTTACCAAAAGCTGCAGTTGGTAACTTTTGAGAAAAGAGCAAGAGAGAGAGAGAGAGAGAGAGAGAGAGAGATCTAAAGACATTTTGAACACCAACACCATCATCCCTCCAAACAAGTTTCATTAAACATGCATGTGCATTTTTTCAGCGGTAAATATAAAGTCACAAATAACTCTTTTTATTTCTTATTCAGAGGCAAGAAACACTGCCTCTGAGGTATGTTGTCCTCCATGATTTCGAACACTCTCACATAACTGTAGCAACAACAACATTGCCAAAGTGTAGGGACGGCCCCTCCACCAATCAACGCAGAAAGCAAGGCCCTGATTTGTCAAGGGAATGGGCACAATGGCAATAACAGAGGGCAGCATATAGAGGCAGGCAGGTAAGAACACAGTGATGAGAATTTACTCTAAGACCACTTCTTACTGATAGCTGTATGACATTTTCACAAAATGATACAGTGGAAAAGAAACCAATTGCAGCTTTGATTTCAACAGCACTGACTGAAAATATTTAAATAAAAAGGGACTCATATCATAAGATGATATCTGTATACTTTTATGAAAACACAAAAAATGTCTGCAATGACCACACATCACGAGAAAATCTAAATCTGAATCTAAAATGGTCTCAAAAGTGCTTCAAAATATGACACTATGATTAAAAATGACACTTCTAACTTTAGAGCTTTCAAAACAAACAGGCACGTCAATCGAAATATATTTCTGTATCATAATGTTGTTGCAAAACAAAATTGTGAACTCTATGGAAAGGTCCCTGCAGAGAGGAAACTCCCTTAGATAAATAAACATGCCGATACAAACAGAGTAAACAGTGTAAGCTTTTCAAAAATGTTCGTGTTGTGAATTCTAAGAATGCAGATGTGACAAGGTCAAACAATACAAAACTCAACAAACCGAAAAATAAATGTAACAGTCGAGGCGGCGCCCTTAGCTCAGTTGGTAGGGCGTCCCCCTCGGCCAGCAGCGGACCCGGGTTCGATTCCAGCCCGCGGTCGTTCTCTGCATGTCACTCCCCTCTCTGCCCCATTTCAACTCTGTCTCTACACTCACTATCAATAAAGCATAAAAATGCCAAAAAAAAATGATATATGTCTAGGAATGTAACAGTCGTCTAGTTAGACTATCCCATCGCATCAGTGCTGCTACAGACAATCAAACACCTTGTTCCTGCAAATGATTACAGTTAGGACCTTGGGATGACTCACAGCCTTTGTTAACAATGCTTAGGATGTGCACAGTGTTTAAAATATAGCCAGGGGCAAGGAAAGGCAATGATCGGAAAACAAATAAAAGAGAACTCATGAATTAATTTTAGACTAACAATTTCAGTTCATAAAGAGTCACTTCCAGTAACCTGGTCTGAATTCAAAGGCTTGTCATACTCAATATTAGTTGCTTAATATTCAGGCACTGTTATTGCTGCTTTGTTTTTGTATTGAACATTCCATTAAACAATGTAAATATACATCAATAAATGATGCCCTGTCAGTCTTAGTTGAGTTGACACATGAAGAAATTCTGAAAATTTCGCAACGTGAATTTACTGTAACAAAAACAAAACACTCAACACTTTTCATCTGCGTGTTTCTGTTGCTGGCCAGTGTCTGACTCTGAGTAAATCTCACTTAATTAAGAGCAACTGACTGAGTTTACGAAGACAACTCTCCTGAGATCTGCTCTGTGTACTCTGAGTGTCCTCCAAAACACAGGGTCCCTGCAGCGCCTTTCTCACGCTGCATGCACTTTTCTGAATATATGTATGTGTGTGTGTATGTGTGTGGTGTGTGGACTAATGAAATCAACACCGCTCCCCACTGTTACACGGTTAGGCACAACCCACTCATATCCTCTTAGCCTTTATTCAGTGTAAATCCCACTTGATTGCCTACCACAGACCAGGTGTACCAAGAAAAGCTGTGCGTGTGTGTGTTATTTGACTTATAGTTCACTTTATATAGACCCAATATCATCCCACTGCTGGGAAACTGTGGTTATCATTATTTTCCATTGTTATTTTCCATTGTCACTCCAGATTCAAAATTGCTTTGTCCATGGGCTTTACCACAGTTGAGTGAACCTTCTAGTTCACCAGTGCTGAGACTATCTATTCAAAGTAGTTTCTAAATTAACATCTGTTCATTTATAAGGTTATGGCTGGCAGCGGAATTTTTGGGAACATGTAAAATGTAACTGTAAAGGGCATAGGTGTTAATTCTGCCTCAGAGTCAGTACTGACCTCTGTCATTAAGATTGGCAAAATCATAACAGACCATATGTATGCTTTTATTTCACTTCCCTGGGAGGGAGGCCAAACAAATTCAGATAAAAATATGGGCCACTTTATTTTATATAGGGGAAAACGGGGGAATCTGAGGCATCGGGTAATGTGAGCCACCCCCTGTATCTAGGCAACGGAAAACATTTGTGGTCATGTGAGATATATGTTTTCAAGCCCCTCTCATTTCCCCACGGCCCTGAAAGAGAGGACCTCTTGGTGCTGTGGTGAGCATGTTTTTTTCAATTAATTTCAATTCAATTACTTTTTCAAGTAAATTTTCTTGCTGTCAACTTAATCAACTGTTGTGCCAAAGCAAATGTATTCACGTAGAACAACTTTTATCATACGTGTTGATGAACTACCAACATATAAAAACCATGTGATGATATTGGTTTAAGATTAGCCTGTAATGCTAAAAGAGGTAGTTCTTTTTCTCAAATTGTGGTGGTGGGGGAAAGTGAGCCATGAGGCACAAGTTAAGTTTAGTCTTAAACATATTTTAATGTAATATTACATAACATATGTTTTCTTTTAATATCATACACATTGTAGAAAAGCCATCATGCCAAGGAAATACACCAGGAAGATGACCTGGGGCAACCACACGGAAAGAGCACCTTCTCATCTTTCCATGTAACCTTCAGGGCTGGAATGTAGAGTAGGCCTAGTTGTAGAGTATGACAGGCTGATGTTATAATCCAGTTGGGTCTTCTCTTGTGTTCTGAGTCCCAGGCTGTTCTTGCTGGTTCTGATTTTCCTATGCTTTGACCCCCAGACACAAGCTGGCTCTAAGGGTCCTGTGTTCTGACCCCCAGACTGTGTTCTAATCTAACTGGTTCTATCTGTCATTTGAATCTTATTAAAACCTTTTGAATTAAAATATGTTGTATTTGATTTTGTTCAGAGTTACTTTAAAGTGTTTAGAAAATTTGCTTTGCTTAATTGACCAAACCCCATAATTATTTTACTAGTCCGACATTAGTTCTGGAATGTGTGGCTAGCTTTCAGGATTCTAACTGTTACAATATGTGTTGTTATGGTAGTTTCAGAGTGGAAAAAGTAAGTGGATCAGTTTACCCCCAGCTGGTTCACTTTACCCCCTTGATTTTTCTGGTCTGTCTCAGTTTACCCCACAGCTGGGGTAAAGTGAGCCACATGACAACTTTTTTTAAAACAATCATATTTTCACTGCCCTTTGTCTTGAACAAATTCTGCTAATGCCCATTTCTAGGAAACATCCTGAATTAATGGGAAATGTGTAAATTTGAGTGATAAATAATTTTAGCTCGCTTAGAGGGAAGCAAATGTAAAAAGTGGCTCAGATTACCCCGTTTTCCTCTATATATAACTATAAAATAGCAACAAACAAAAAATAAAACCTTTTATTTTCAATTGGGCTGTCCAACCAACCGTCTAAAACACACAGAAATTCATTTTGCAGCCATTTGAAAGATACAAAAAGCAGCTGGAACCAAGTACTATTCGTTTATTTATTTAGATGTATTCAGTTGCAACCTGTGGTTCAGGCAAAAACAAGCCATGTCTTGTGGAGGCTGATAGTATGTTCAAGCTTGAAGGGTCTTAGATTTTTTTTTTTACAAATACAGCTTCAGCTATTTCTTCACTCTGGACTGTAAGATAACCTGTAAACATACACTGCTTATCATGCCCCCAGTAAAGCATGAAGACCATGCAGCTCAAGAAACAGCACAGGGCACAGACTGTTTGTGGTGAATGATGCAAGACGAAATAGAGAGAAATAAACGTAAACCAAATAAACCAAATATGTGTAAAAACAACTGTGAGAGCTCCACAGTGTTAGAAATGATTGTACAAGAAGTACATTCAGTATGATTAATATTGGCCCTGTCTAATAAGACATAAACAAAAGCATAACATCCTTTATAAAATAGAGTCAGCCACAAAATATTTTCCCATCCAACCAGAAGAACTCAGATCAGATAACTGATAGGCACAGTTATCGTATATTTGATGTAGCAGTATCTCTGAGACAACTTGCTGTTATTCTTTTATTGTGCCTGTACATAATCCTTTGAGTGGAACCTCAGATTTGAACATAATTATGCTCCCAGGTTTAGGACAAGATGTCATGATGGGGAATGATTACAGTTTTTTTTTATTGCTAAACCACAGTGGGCAACTGGAACGACAAGTGCAAAACTCTAACTACACTATGCACAGCAGCGGTTCATGTGGACCAAACTCTAGATCGTTTTTCATTGCTTAAACACAATTTTCAAAACTTTACACACTTATCTCATGGCTTAACCACAGCCTGCACAACACTGTGGATTTCTAGCACTTTTTTCAAATGCTAACCCACTGCTGTCACAACTGTAGACCACACATTCAAAACAGAATGGATATCAGCCTAGTGCATTTCAAACACTAGTGAAGGTGCCTATTTTGCAGGTGAAGTGAACTGTTCAGCTCCAGTGACTGTTGGTAGTGCAGACTGTAGTTAGAGTGTTGCACATTGAGCTACAGTTGTGCCCACTGAGTTTTAGCGAGCGAAAAAAACTGTAACACCTGTGCCTCCTATGTGCCATATCTGACAGAGGATCAAAACTGATTTACATGTGACATGTATGTATGGTCCTATCATTATCATGGACATGTTATCAGCGTTTTCTAAGAAACTTGACATTTCTCGATTTTGCACAATTTAGGGGAAAACAGACTAGCCTTCAAACAATGTATGTATCCTTTATTTAGCTTAGCTTTATTTACTGTAAACAGTCCCACTTCTAGTTTCTCCAATTCATTGCCCGGAAAAACTGAGATGGCTCTACATTGTCATATTTACGTTGAACATATATGACAGGAGAGTTGCCCTTCAAGGCTTCTTTTCTGGAAGCAGAAATACTAAAGTCACTCTGCCAGTAAAATTAAAAAAAGGTGAGGTACTGTTTGTGCGTGCGTGTGTGTGTGTGTGTGTGTGTGTGTGTGTGTGTGTGTGTGTGTGTGTTTGTGCACTTATATGCATATATTGATCCCGGTTTGAGTTGCACAGTCTGTCCTGCAGGATATAGAAAACATTAAACCTGGGGGACATACAGGACTACATGAACATCACATCCATCATGTCAGCTTGTCTCTGCAGCTTATGGAAATGTGAATGAGTAATCCTGCATCGGCCTATAGTCAGTGTTTGCACCAAGCAAATCTTATACTGCTCAGCCACAGCTAATTCCTTCTTTCTGTGAACAACCTTTGAAAATATAATAAGAATCTTGCAAACAAAAAAACCTTCCTACTGAAATAAAATATTACAGCACAACATTGTTTTTTCTCAACCCTGAAAAAACCTTCACTATCGTCCTTATAAAGAAAAATACCCCATTAGTGAGAATGCCAAATGCAGCGAGCGAGGAAGAATTTGAATTTGTTAATTTTGTTATCCGTACAGTTGGACAATATTCCTCAATATTTAAAAAAAAAAGATTGTGTCAAGTGTTGAAGGATGTATGCTCATATTATTTTGTTTTTGCCTTAACTTACATTTAAAGAAGTTACAGAATGTTGTCTTTTCCTTTACTTAAATAAAGACATTTCCACCATACATCAATGCAGAATTGGTGCATAGAAATTCACCAGACTGCAGGAACTGAAGTGTTTGATGCTCACAATGTTATATCTAAATCTGAACTCAACCAGTCTTGTTTGGTTAAGCTTTACTTGTCTATAAAGCAAGGTATAATTTTGACTAATCTTAGCTAAAAAGCTGGGCGGATGACAACCTGGGCTACATAGGCCTACCATACAAGCATTTGGTCATTAATCTCAATTTAATGAAGCTGTCCCTGTAATTAGATGAAGAATGTAATTACGGGCAAGTAATTGGCCTAGTGGTTAGGAGAGAGGGGTGGACTGAAGGTCCCCCGAACTGTAATGTAACTGACAGAGGTATCTGATTGTTCCTGAAGTCTATACAAGGTGACCGTGCAGTCACAACCTTAGCTGTGCTGTGTAGACTTAAAAGATTCATTTAATAAGGTAAGTTCAATGGTACAACTGTACCCATGACTTTGTGAATCTTTGGTTGGACCAAGGACTATTTGTTTATTTGATGATAAATTGCTCCTCAGTCCTTGCAGATTGACTTCTTGGTTCCGGTGATGTATGGTTATGACAAAAACATATTCTGCAGTCTTCTACCCTAAGCTGACTGGGCAACAGTGATGGGTGTGGGGAATCATGAGAGTGATGCAGAGTGAGGTGAGCGATTTCCAATGCAACTAATTTCAATAGCAACACATACAACAAATTCAGCCGCAGATGAATGCACATTTGGTGTTCTATAAAAACAGATGCAAGAAGAATAAAACTATAGTGTGCATGTTCATCATGCTCGGGGAAGTAGTGTGGCTCGCTCATTTTTTAATTGTTTTTTAAATAGTTTTTGTCACCAAGCAAGTAATAATATTACTTCCATTACACTTGCTATGCAACTGATGGGATCCGTAGTGTTTTTCAGTTTATATCATAACCTCGCTCAACTGTAAATGTTGATACTTTTTAAATGTTTTGTTCGTTATAAATAGTGACGCGTGCAATCAAAAAAATATATATTGTTTCATTATAAGGACTGATCGATATCTGGAAAGATTCTAGTTTATTCCTTTAGGTTATATATAGCTGTGACTGTTAAAATAAACATTTTATTGAGAAGGACTTCCTATTTATGGGAAATCGCCGTTCTCCTTTTTGTTGGTTCCAGCAGTTTGCTTTTATCTGCTGAGCAACATTTAGAATAACAAACACACTAATGAGCCAGCGTAACCTCAGCCTACAGAGGACGGAGGAAGCCTTTGCGGTTGCTGTGTCTTGGTCTCAGAGTGCTCACACAGCTCCGTTCACATAACCTTGTTTTCTTTTGCAGAGGAACTCCACCAGTATTGTTTTTTTTCTGTCTTTCATTGCTTATGTGTTGCTGCAGCCCTGTACTTTTTCAGTTACAGATCTCAGCAAAGTAGACATTGTGTTAATTTTTTTCTTTTTTTTCTTAGAGTTGGCAGTTACAATACCAAACCCCCCACCCCCCATCCCAATTACAATAACCATGCATCTTTAGCAGGGGAGAATTGCACAGTGGATGAAAGGAGCATGTGTCTCATTGGTTTACATAAGCCACTAGTGTCCTCTTGACTTAGCAGAATAAGATCAAAGAGATGAAGAACAAGACAGGAGAAACAGGACTACATATGCTTGAGGACTGACCGACTCTATCTGTGAGGACACGTGTTTCGTCTCTGGGAGAATGGTTACTGATTCACTCACTGCAATCATGTGTGTGTGCACTGATTAGCTGATTGAACCCAGGTGTGAAGAGGTTATATATGCCCTGAGACCCCAGTGCTCTGTGCTGCTCATTGTTTGCCCTGTGCGATGGTGAGAGGTTCACTCTGAGTGCTCTCTGAGTTTAGAGAAGATAATTGCTTGGCAGCGGTGGTTTTGTTCTTGCTTTAGTTTGCTATATTTAAAAGGTAGCCTGTGTGGCCCTTTACAGCTTTGTGCTTTTTGTTTTTCTCCCCCCCCCCCCCCCCCCCCCGCAAAGTCATTACACTATCTGGTTCATAAGCCGTGAGTCGTGACAATTGACAACGCTATCGTGTGTGTGTGTGTGTGTGTTTCTTTAGTGTTGTACTTAAGTGGTAAAGACAAATCAGTCAAAGTGTAACTAAAAATAGCACTGGACATTCATTGAAATTCCACATGGCACGGATTCAACTTAAATGGACATGTGGAAGAGAAATATAATGTCCATTTGTGCATCAGAAAAAAAAGTGAAAAGGCACTTTGTTTAATTAGGTATCCTCAATCTGAGAAGCAGAGAAGAAATGCCCCAAAAATTAACCTTAAAGACACACTAAAAAATATATACTGTACATTCAATTTCCTCTGTATTCCTGAGTTGAAGAATGCTGTTAAAAAATTATACGTTTGGCAAACCTGTGTTTGTGGCTGAACTGCGATTGAATCTGGAGTCAAAGATGAAGAACTAGCTTTGTTTTGGAAAACATGGTATGGAACAGACAAAAGCTTACACAAAATGGTTCTTTGTGGAGGTAATACAAAATGAATCCATGAAATTGTTTCTTAAAGAACACATGAGCCAGGTCAGACTGTCAGGCTCACTGTGAGATCATGAAGTTATGGAGAAGACTAAAATAAGGTTGAGGTTTTCTGTGCCAAAAGAGAAAGAAATCGATTGACAGTGACATATTTGTTTGTTGTCGCAACTTGTTTTTCCTCTTGTTTATTTTAGCAGTAATTCATGTCATTGTGGACACTGTTACGCCCTCTCTTTCTGCCTAACACAAGTGAAACTGTCAAAGTTGCATGTTTTAATGTTTTCGTTTTGGAGTTATACAGAACTAATTCTTCCAAGCATGGACTGAATAAATGGCTGTTGTACCTACTGGAAGTTATATCCCTGGTCACACATAAAATAATTGCCAAGGTTTACAGTTGTTTTCGATTGCTAACCCACAGTGGGCACACCTGTAGCTCAATGTGCAACTCTCTAACTACAGGCTGCACTACCAACAGTCATTGGAGCTGAACAGTTCACTTCACCAGGGGCCTATTTCAGGTAGCTGGTTTTGAGGCAACCCAGAGTTTGTTCGCTCTGAGTTAGTGGAAACTCTGGGTTTTCCGTTTCAGGTAGCAGGTTCAACGCGACCGAGAGTCAGTTACTGCGGCAACATACGCCGTGGGTCTAACCTGCTGGATAGGTGGTTAGACCTACCCTGAGTTTGTTTTCACTTTACGCTGCAGCTCCGACTGAAGAAAGAGTGTCACTGTCACACGCGTCCCTGTACAGTTTGAAGCAAAATCACTCCATAGACATCTCCATCGGGATGTTTTTATCATTTCCTGATGATTTTACGTTTGACCGATCATTTATCTGATCAGTAGCCTTGTTCTCAGCCCTCGGTCCGTTCATATAGGCGGCCACCTTACACATCGTGACATGCTCTACATTCAGATTAATAAACCTATTTGTATTGTATGGTTTTTAACGTCTGTGCCACTGAACAGATTTATGTCAGGTGGATTCATGTAACGCTGCAGCTGCACGCGATTGTTACTGTTCACTTGTGCGATCCTAAAGTCACAGACGAGCCTCGTTAAATAGCCTAATATGAATATAAAAATGATATAGCCTAATAATTTAAACTGGGATCACTTGAGGAAAATGGATCTGGTAATAAATCAATCAGGCTCTTCAATGGAAACTGTCACCTTATGTGTCAGACGTTAATGTCTTTCACTCCCCATTTAAAAGAAGCGACAGTCTGTTTACTGCACTATGACTATGGCTTCTCATACGGAAGCGAAATGATTGCTCTGTTTTTTCTGAATTGCCGAGGAGATTAGATCAGAGTTATGTGACAATATCCCCGTTAATTCTTCTCCATAGGCTACCATAAACTCATTCGTTAATATTTCTAACTCCAGTGGGAGTAGCGGAGAAGTTTTTTTTTTTTTTTTTTTTTTGAGAAGTGGAGAAGTGGGAGGATCAAGCATTTGTTTCTTCTGTTTCCATGGTGAATCATGTTATCAGCGATCCATTGACGATGGCTTTTATGCACACGCTCCACCCAGAGTGAACACGCTCAGAGTTGATTAACCCAACGCTGATCCACTGTTCTGAAACCGAAAACCCAGAGTTACTCATCAACCCTGCGCTCTGAGTTGACCAACTCATAGCGCAGGATTAAACTCAGAGTATGTAAAACCAGCTACCTGAAATAGGCCCCTGCAAAATAGGTTCAGTGCAGCAAACACTATGAACCAGCCTCATTGAGATAACACACACTGTCACTCAGAACATGCTCAGGGTACAAGTACTAGCATCAAACCCCAATACACAAATTACAAACTTTTAATCTTTACAGTTTGAATAATTTGAGTTATTTCACACAAATTACGTAATATTTTTTTTTGATTAAAGGGTGAAATTCTTTCACATGAAATTGTTTATTTTATAACATACCAGTTTTTTTAGGAAAACAAAAAGAAATTAAAATCAGAAGTTTGCTTCAATAGATGTACATTTTGTATATTCCATTGAAACCTTTTCCAAATGTAGTATTTATCTGTGTAAATATTCTATAATTGTAATACAGAAATCAATTCCTGTAATGTTGTCATTTTCTGTAAGGATGCAACTCTAAGCTGTTTGTATGCTGGAAAATTCGCTTTACAGATGCAACTTTAGATTTTTGCAGATTGGGTTGCACTCTCAACCCTGCTTCTCTCAATGAGAGACCATGATTCACAACAGGGTCTATCAGTGTAGCCCTTACTGTATTTCATCAGAGATTACAGCTCTATGTCTTCTAGGTCTTCCTCCACACATACACACTCTCACTGCCACTCTTCTCCCTCCAACAACCTGTCTTCCTTGGTCAATTTCCCAAAAAATATATATTTTTGAGCTTTCACTAACAAGTCTAAAACGAGACATCTTAGTGTTTCAATTGAAATTGCAATCTGCAGTGTTTGAAATGCACTAGGCCAGGGGTTTTCAAAGTGTGAGAGAGTGAGCCCCCCCTCAGAGAACAAATTTCATCTGAGCCCCCCCCCCCAAAAAAAAAAAAAAAATTCTTAATCCCTGTGTGTTTTGAAAGGTCTTTTCATTATTTTACACATTTTAAACATATTTTTGAAACATTCTAAACATCTGTGTGCATTTTTAAACAATTTTTAAAAACATTTGAACATCTTTATTTAAGTATGTTTTTGTTTTTTTAAAAACATTTGAACATCTTAATCCAGTGGTTTAATCCTGCTTCCTTTAAGCATGGATAGTAGATAGTAGAGAGAAAGATAGGCAGACAGACTTGCCCAAATATTTGATTATTGTTAAATGTCCTTCACACACCCAGTGTTTTTTCGCTAGTGCCTCCAATGTCCAGCTGGGTGAAAATAGTAGCCAGCGGAGAACCAGACCCTACTAGGGGGGTCCGTGGGTATGCCCCCCCCGGGAGATTTTTTTTTTACCTTTTTAAAGTGAAATGCATGAATCTGGTGCACTTTGAGAGGAAAATTAAGAGGCTAAATATGAGGAATTGTGTGAACAAATAATTTGGAGACACTGGGTCGGATGAATTAGAAGCTATTGAAGAAAGACACATGAATTTTCCATAAAAATATTAATTTAAAATAAAATATTATGCAGGGTCCTCTGGGTTGGGCAGATGATCTAATTCAATTAGTAGCCTATTAACTAACTATACCAAAAAAGTGTATACCTTTTTTTGTATGATAACTTACATTTGCTTAATATGATGTTAATATCAAAAACTAAAAAAAAAAAAAACATTCATCCGCGCCCCCCCTGCCATAAGGGGGCGTGCCCCACAGTTTGAAAACCACTGCACTAGGCATTCATTCTGTTTTGAATTTGTGGTTTACAGTTGTGGCAGCAGTGTGTTAGCATTTGAAAAAAGTGCTGAAAATCCACAGTGTTGTGCAGGCTGTGGTTAAGCGATGAGATAGGTGTGTAGAGTATTGAAAATTGTGTTTAAGCAATGAGAAATTAGCTACAGTTTGGTCCGAATGAACCGCTGCTCTGCATACTGTTGTTACGGCCTCCACACACATCCTGCGTCTACCTCTGGAGCGCGTCGCCTTACCTTACTGCTGCGTCTCTCGGACTTTTCTCGGACACACATGGAACATCTCAACTGCTGCTACTGCTGCTGCTGCTGCAGCGCTGCTTCAAAATCACTGTCTTTCTCTGTTGTTTCCCTTTGATTATTCTTGTTCACATTGTAACCGAGGGTGTATAGTGTGTCCTACTTTGTCATTGTGGAAATAAAGATACGGGAACTCCATTCACTGAACTGCACTTTATTCTAGCGCTCGCAACATCGATCTTTTAGTCAGACACATTTACACGGCTGACACTTACGTTCTGCCCCTTCATAATAAAAGCACTCAAGAGGAAATAGATAGACCAGTTGCGCCAACAGCCGATTGCACCATTAAATCGTGAAATAAAGGGATTATTTGCGTATACGACTGAGGGATGTTTTATTTTGAAAGAAACACACCGGGAAATCGTGTAACTAGAGTGAATGCTGCTGGTATGACTGTCAACAGAGTATTTCTCTATCAGTTAAAGCACAGAGACCCGAGAGAGACGCGCGGCTCTCAGAAAAAAAATAGGCGAGCCTCCTGAGGTAAAGGGGAGCGTCGCTGCAGACGTGCATCAGCAGTGCGTCTGAGGTTGGATGTGTGCCCGCTCTAGGTTGATTACACGGTCAGTGACAAAAAGTCAGACGCAGACGCGAGGTAGACGCGCAGTAGAGGTAGGATGTGTGTGGGGGCCGTTAGAGTTTTGCACATGTCGCTCCAGTTGTGCCCACTGTGGTTTAGCAATTGTAAAAAAAACTGTAACTAGATGTCCACATAAACTATGTGGTACTAAAAGATTGGTGACATAGTGATTATACCCGCAGTGCTACTGGGCTAAAGGGCTGGCTAACATCGAATTCACATTTTATGGGATGGATGGTATAGATGGGAATGAGTCATTCCATTGTTCAGGACTGGCAAATGTTCTTGTGTATCGCACAATGACATTGACAGTTAGTGTGTTAGTGTGTCTCTATTTAGTGTGTATTTTTCAGATGTTTCTTTAAACAATTATTGTTCATTAACACACCTTCGCATGAAAGACAGTCTAGCACTTTAACTTATTGTTTCATAATGTGTAGCCATCTGAAATTGTTACTGTGACACCACAGTAAGCTCTATGGTAATTCAGTGGATATCAGTTGTCCCAAGGTCCACCTACTGCTGCAGGTAAAGTTTAAATAAATGATGTGAAGGTATTGATTGATATTCCATGAAGTCCTCTGCTTCCGGCAAAGAGAACAATTCAACCTCATATGTATGCCAGTGCAAAACAAAAAAAACACCATGGCACTTTTTCCTTGTTTATATTAGAAATAACTTTTTTTTTCCTAGTGGCAGTTCTGTACTGTTTGTATTTTTACATATTAATACCAATACATACCTCCATACTATATTAATGCAGAGAGAACAATGATTCCATATAATTATTCACAATTAAGTTATACAGTAGCATATGTTACAATGTTTTTTTTTTCTTCAGTTTTCATACAATACCTCATAAACCTAATGGTATCAAAGTTTTGTGCAATTCAAATTAACCACAGACTTTAAAAAGCAGTCATATGATCAGATTGTTTTAGAGAGTTACAATGCAGATCCAATAACAAGTTCTGGCCCTAACGTTCACACAACAAACAGCATTATATAATTAGGTCTGTACTGTTATGATGTTAATACACCAGTTAGGTGTAATTCCATGAGGTGCATAGTATCTTAAAGGTACTGTAACTTTTTCTTTACTGCTGAAGTACAAGCGACTTACAAGTTAGCTAAAATGATCGAATCGTTTACTTCTGCTTTAACCTACACACCTTATAAGAAAATTAATCCTCTTTATATAGGGCAGGTACCGTGTAAGTGTTTCATACTCACTTGAACCGCTATACGTTTATACAGAAAAACAGAGCATACAGAGTTCATGCACATGCCTTTTGGACAGGCTTGAGTACAAAGTTTTCTATTTTCACAGTTTTTCACCGACTCATTTCCCTCAGTGACCTCCATTTACAAGAGGTCCACACAAACAATGGTCTGCTATATCATGGTTTGATTAGTACATTTGTAATATTGGCAGACTGTAAGCTCTCTATTTTACCAGTTCACTTCAATCTGTGTGTGTGTGTGTGTGTGTGTGTGTGTGTGTGTGTGTGTGTGTGTGTGTGTGTGTGTTATGATGCACTTCCAGCAGTGAGATTAGTGCTTTACAAAATAAGATACGGTTCACATAAGGTCCACAGCAACAGGCGAGCTGCAGCCTCAGGCAGCTCACCAAAGAGAATAGCTTCATGTTGATTTTCATCATGTCAGATTGATAATGCAGCATTTCAGACAAAACCAAGTAAAATATTTGTCTGGTATGTTGACTGTACAGCCATACTACAGCGGCCATACAACTGAACTGGCAGTGAATCTGACAGCCTTTTCTTGTTTGTGAACTAAAGAGCATTATTCCTCACATGCAGGTGTCTCTGAGGTGATGGATGCCTATGGGGTGAAGCAGGAGAGTGGGGGTGGAGAGGTATTTCAGTGCGTGTTCCAGGGTCTCTGCCAGTGGGTAATCAGTGCCAGACACATCAGCGAATCCTCAAACATGCTGTGCAATTGAAAATGTTACAATGGATCTAACAAGGCAGCAAATTGCCCGAGATTAGTGCCACTTTAAAAGATCTGTTTAGATTAAATTAAATTAGTTCTAAGTCAATTTGCCCTTTGCTATCTAAATAAATCACTGTTGCTGTTCAGGTTTTCTAGTATGGTCTCGCCCTGAGCTGTAACTGCAGTCACATTTTTAAGGGTGAAGAACCCAAATATTAAACACATTATACAGCAATTAATGTATAATGGTCAACAACAACAAACAAACCTAGCCAATGATGATTTGAATTGTTTGTATAAAGGGAAAGAATTCACTCCAGTTCAACATCTGGCGCGGCGCTATACGCACAAACCGGTGAGGTAGTTGGAGCAATCCATCTGTAGTTAGTGTGAGTGCGGCATGAAACAATCTCCCTATGTGCTTCATTTAGTCACAGCGGGAGAACCCTTTTGAATTCACGTTCTGTTTTTGTTCTTCTTTCCTTTATGCAGACATGGAATACAAAGAAAACAGAAAGCCTGGATTTTTGTTTTCATCCCCATTACACACATTCAAGGTCATCTAAGCTAAAAGCTCTCGCCAAGTCCTCGATTGAGCAGAAGGCAGACACCAATAAAAACATGTTTCTAAGAAGATCAGCATGACACCCTGTACCTCTCATGTGTTGTACAGGTGCCACATCTGTGTTTTAACATTGGCTTTGTACTGTTATTATTAAGACCTCATTCATCTGGGTGAATCTGAGGCTGCTGCCCCCTTCCCCCTCCCTCCTCCCCCCACACACACACACACACACACACACACTGTACAGAGCAGAATACAGCAACATCAAAATGTTAGAAAACAATTCTGCTACACTCTTCAATTCTTACTTTTAAATCGGATGTAGTGGAAGTTATATGAGAGATCAGAGAGAAGTGACCCCCCAGGACTGAGAGGTGGCAGGACCACTGGTACTCATTCCAAACATGTTAAAACGATTAATCCCTTGGCTGCCCTCTCCTTCTGCTGTGGGAAAAATTCCTAGGATGTCATTAGGGGAAGCTTCCTCTTTCCGGCCGTACACAGAAAGTGTTAGGAAACTCAACTTTAAATCCCCAAAGTGTTACCCTCGAAGCAGAGGTGTTGCAGTATAAGAATAACAACCTAGGGACTCTTTCTCAATCCAGCTATACCAGCATACGAAACTGGCAATAGATGTCATTATACCGCAATAATTACACTCAACAAAAATATAAACGCAACACTTTTGTTTTTGCTCCCATTTTTCATGAGATGGACTTAAAGATCTAAAATTCATTCCAGATAAACAATTGTACCATTTCTCTCAAACATTGTTCACAAATCTGTCTAAATGTGTGATAGTGAGCACTTCTGCTTTGCTGAGATAATCCATCCCACCTCACAGGTGTGCCACATCAAGATGCTGATCTGACATCATGATTAGTGCACAGGTGTGCCTTAGACTGTCCACAATAAAAGGCCACTCTGAAATGTGCATTTTTTGCTGTATTGGGGGTCTGTCAGTATCTGGTGTGACCACCATTTGCCTCATGCAGTGCAACACATCTTCTTCGCATAAAGTTTATCAGATTGTCAATTGTGGCCTGTGGAATGTTGGTCCACTCCTCTTCAATGGCTGTGCGAAGTTGCTGGAGACGGCTTATGGAGGAGAAATGAACAATCAATGCACGAGCAACAGATCTGGTTGACATTCCTGCTGTCAGCATGCCAATTGCACACTCCCTCAATGCTTGTGGCATCTGTGGCAGTTTGCTGTGAGACAAAACTGCACATTTCAGGGTGGCCTTTTATTGTGGACAGTCTAAGGCACACCTGTGCACTAATCATGATGTCAGATCAGCATCTTAATGTGGCACACCTGTGAGGTGGGATGGATTATCTCAGCAAAGCAGAAGTGCTCACTATCACACATTTAGACAGATTTGTGAACAATGTTTGAGAGAAATGGTACAATTGTGTATCTGGAATGAATTTTAGATCTTTAAGTCCATCTTGTGAAAAATGGGAG
This sequence comes from Hyperoplus immaculatus, assembly GCA_949357725.1. NCBI lineage: Eukaryota > Metazoa > Chordata > Actinopteri > Uranoscopiformes > Ammodytidae > Hyperoplus > Hyperoplus immaculatus. The sequence continues at coordinate 11,471,412 of OX442355.1, read as the reverse complement.
CAAAAACAAAAGTGTTGCGTTTATATTTGTGTTGAGTGTAATTTAATACATTTGTATTAAAAACAATAACCTCAAATGAAAGTAATAAAAAATGAAATCAAAATTGTATTGTTCTAAATGGCATAGATCGACCTAAATGATCACAGGCAGCCAGACAAGGTGCCTTTTGTGTATAAACACGTTTATTAGTTATATAAATGATGTGACCGAAACTGGTCATTCATTCTGCCTTTGACAGTGCACTTTCCTCTTTTTCTAAGTCTTCCAAACAAAACAGGTATTTTGTTAATTTGCTATTCCAAAACAATGTGCAGTTTTGTTTGTATAAAGATTGGGAGATTGTGTAGTGTATTTGTTTGAGGTGGGACACTATATTGACGGATAACACCAAAATCCATCTACCTCTGTTGTTGCCTTGTTTGTACACATTAACAATGTACAACAACAATTATTAAACTTGCTTTGCTTTAATGTTGTTTGAAGTCTGTGTACAGTGTTCCTTCACATTGTTTTTTTTTAATTACGTATGATCAATAAAACAACTTACTAAAGTAGGAAATGTGTCATCCTTAAAATTCATTTCACAACTTGGATACATTTAAAGAGGTAAAATGGTCTGAGGAACAGAGTTTGATGTATTTCAAATGAGATACTAGAGATAAAACGCATTGAAGTAAATGGTTTCAATAGTGGTTCTCACAATAGGGTAAAAAAAAACATACAATTATAGAAAATATGCATTACTGCCCGACTGTCAAGTGAGTAGGTCTAATCAGCGAAATACAAACATTTAAATAAAAAACTCAACTCAAACACCAGTCTGACCAGGGTTGAAGATAATTACTGTTTCACTCCATATACGTGTCCTGTTTTTACACCTAGAGCACTGCTGTAATTGGACCACCCAACCAGCTTTTCCTAAAATTAGAAAAAGCAAACATATTTCGAGGTTGCGTAACAAAGAGTATATGGGCGTAAGCATTCTTTTCTGCTGATCGTGCTGTTAAGTAATGTTCTTAATGCTGCTAAGGTTCACAGCAGCAGTATTGATTTCCCCCCTCTGGTGGAGTTGCACTGAAATTCACACCTCATTAATTTCAATGACAGAGGTGATGAGATGCATGTGTTTGTGTTGTCTTCAATAGATCCCCAATCATTTGTCTTCCCATAATGCTCCATCTGGATTAACTTTGACCCTTGAATGAGCGAGATGTGTCATTGCTCTCAATTTGAGAAAGAGAATGGGATTGACTTCTTGTTAATTATTCTGTTGTTCACCTATATGAGAAACACAGTCGATAGAATTTTAAGACTATGCTCCAGTTGTTTCCAATCGTACCTGTTTCTCACCACTATGCACAAGTGCATTTGTCCACCCAATATTGGTCTCAACTCTTACGTAAGTAAAAATGAGATCATGACCAACACACAAAGTTCACCGGAATTTGGGAGCGACAGAAGTCAATCTTTAATATGGCAGAACAGGAGAGGGGCGATAGTGGTGTTATGTTTAGAAATAAATGATAAGGGAAACAAATGCCTCTCCTTTATGCATTCAGTCTTCTAAAGACGAGGTGAGGGGTGGAGAGGGCTTGGATATGGGTGATTTCCCAGCTTTGCTATTGCTAATAGTCCTCATACGAGCAGCAAGTGATTAAGAACAAATGTTAAGGCAATTTGATTCCATTCCAAATGGCCAATTATCATGTTATGATGCCAAATAAGGGTTCAGTTTCTGTCTCGTTTCTCCACTGCATGAGTCAGAAATGTCTAACCCCTTTCAACATGCTCATGTAGAAATTTTCCTGAAAGACACCTCCTTTGCTACTTTCCATGGCATTCCACACATCTGCGGCTTATGACTTCCATCCTATACAAATGTTTGGATAAGGTTGTCCTTAGTAAAGCTGGCTTAGATCCTAGTTAATAATGACTTAATCACCCAGTCAACACGGTAGTTGCGTGTGTATTAAATGAGCTGCCATATAGTTGATACAGAGCAGACCATTAGGGCCATATCTGATTACATCACATTACCAAGGCAACCCTGTTGTGTTCCGAGACCCTCTGCAGCACCAAGGAGCAAAACACACAAGGCACTTGACTTCGGCCAACCTTGAGAGGTTTCAGATGGCAACAATTTTCTTTAACACAGGGATAAAAAAAGAACGCAAAATATGGTATAACATGAGCCAGAATACACATGAGAGAAACTCAACTTTAATGTGACAGCAAATCCTCTGCTCTGGGGAGTTTTTAATTGCTACACGGGGATCTTGGAGTTATTCCTGGAAACAGTCCCCCTGAAGACAAAAAGTGGTTCCAAATAAAGATACAGTATGCCTCTGCTGATACATGCTGAAATACACCACAGGCAAATAAGAGTAGACAAGAATGATCATTTTGTGGATGTGTTTTAACAGGTTGTATTACTGTGCCTGCAATTAAGAGAATTACTTTCCCAGGTTGCACTTGGAAAATCAATCATACTTGTTTTCACTTATTTCCAGACATGAATGATATTCTAAGGGCAGAAAAGTCACATCAAATAAGACACAAAATACAAATAACAAAACAAATATATGACAATTATCACACTATACAAATATCATCAAAGGCAAGTACATGTACATTTTAATGGTATAAAAAGTGTACCTTCGGGCTTTCATGTTCAACATTTATTTAGTATTGTACTTTGATACCAGTTATAATATGAATTTAAAAGTTTCATAAGCCAAATTTATAATTAAAAGAAAACACTTGCAGCTGCTCCGAGCTCAAAGGGGCTTGCAGAACAAACTAACACATGTAAATATTATTCTTATTATTTTTGCGTAGATGAACATGTTGCACCCTGCAATCTCAAAGCTGACCAAATGCATAACAATTGTGTTGTGAAATTCAGGACTTATGGTAATGCACCCCCTTAGCAGCCCACTACATTGAAAATGCAATAACTGTGAAATTTAATTGTTCCTTTTTTGCTAGGAACCCCCTCAGAGCCTGTCTGGGACTTGCAGTAGACAATGTGCAATATGAGAATTGGGATGGGCAGTCAGCTCCTTGAGACATCATTGGTGGTATGCTACTCTACAGGGCAAATCTAGTACTCTTAGACTTGTCATTGAGGTAAAACTCAAATTGTTATATTATTAAGCAGTACTGTCACTAGTATCTCCAACTTTTACTAAGATTTGTGAAACTTTCTATTATTATTTCTATTGTATTATATATACACAAGATACATTTGCTTATATAATGATTTGTGTATGCATGCACATACTGTATGAAGCCTATATGTTCTCTAACTATATATCTAATATAATGAAACTGCATTTTGTTTTGAACAGTGGGACTAAACCAATTGACATTAAGTTTCGGGTCACTGGTCGCCACTTGAATTTTATATTACGTAATGTCAATGTACACTATCTACAGTGAATAAGACATAATAACATCACCAAATGTGATGCATGTGCCAGGTGAGCATTATTCATTCAAGTGAATGGGTGCCATGTTTGAGTCTGATTTCCAATTCCTTTAGTACTTCAATACTTCAATGTGTGTTGTGCTAGAAGCAGTGTATGTAGCCTCGAGCAGCTAGCTTCAAGCAGAGAAGAGACGCAGGCTACAGAGTTCTGGTTACCTCATTTATTACCCACTCCACACCGCCAGGTTCTTTTTTTTATTTTCAAACTTGAGTCCAAGCTGATATTGACTTAAGAGGTTTTTCATTGGGGCAATATATTTGAATAAGAAATCAAAGGCGTCATATCACTTTTTTATCTGCAGTCAAGGCCAACTCGAGCCATTTTGGTGCCCTAGGAGAGATTATAATTTGTATTTGTTTCAGAACATGTATTGAAAAGGCAGGCTAGTATTTTATAGTGTTTTTTAGCTAAGCAGGTAGAGCAGTCGGCCAGTGATTGCAGGGTTTGTGGTTAAATCCCCTGCCTCCTGCCATAGGTCGAAGTGTCCCTGGGCAAAACAATAAACACAAGATTGCTCCAGATGGCTAGCTTGCACTCCGCATGGTGGCTGCCATTGGTATGTGTGAATGAGACAAACAATTTTAAGCACTTTGAAAGAAATCGCTATATTAGTGCAGTCCATTTCCTTTTATGCTGTAAGTAGCCTATTCGGTTCTAATGAGGAAGAGGGATGCAAAGTGTATTTTTTTTTACCTCAAGAAAGAAAATGAAGAAGGGCACACACCAGGGAATATCATAATATTTGGAGTGATCCACTGCACACCAGCTTTTTTGTGTATGCCTACTTGTACTTTTGAGAATATGCACTGTATATATTTTTTACGTTACCCAAGGCTAAATACTTACCAGTAGACTATACATTTCAAGTAGGCTTAGTCCTAGGCCTGTTAGGCTAGCCTACAGAGTACAACATCAAGTCAAATCAGCTATGCAGCAGAGAAGAGGTTAAGGTTAGTGAGCATTAGCCTACTGTACCTCGGCAAAGGTTAAACAAAATAATTTGGTCTTTAGTAGCCTAACTGGTAGGCCTAATGCACTGCCCAGCCAACCCGCCACTTGACCCAAATCAAACACACCTACGATGTTGCGCACAACTCCACAGGTGCGCATGCAAGTCAGTGCATGCAGACTCATAATCGGGTAAATAAATGAATACGACTTCAACAGGACTTGTAAAATGCATTTAAACACCTTTAGCCGATCTACTTCCCACACAAATCGGCACATTAACGGACAAGAGAAGTCGGATAAGAACACTCCAGCCTTTTATCGAATATTTGAAAGGCAATGTACTCAGACAAGTGAAGCGGTCAGTTCGAGTGGCAAAAATCGGTATGTCTTAATCCTATCTAGCTGTCCCATGAAAACGCACTGAGTGTTGTGATGGATCCTCTGCCCTCTGCCCTCTACCTGCACTGATGAACTGCTGGCTTCAGGTGAGGCGTTTCAGACCTTTTATTCGCTTTTTGTGAGACCATCTCTGTCGAAGTTGTGAGTGCAGTAAGCGTATTCAGCGCAGCCCAACAACTTTAAATAACTTTCAAGGGGCTCCGTGGGACAGAGAGGCTGATTGGACCGGTTATCGGAGTTGAACCAACAGCTGACGAAGTGGGACTCCGTAGTCGCAGGGTGAAAGGATGTGTTCTGACACGTGAGTAGGCCTACATCAACAGCTCACTGTATGGTTGTAAATCACTGTAGAGGAGGTCGCAGACGTTTTTTTTTCTCGAAAACGGTCACTGCACTTTTTCCGCTGTAACAATTTGTTTGTGGCTGCAGCCGCTGTTGAGATTTCTATTATCTTTAAATGTCCTTGATGTTTATCTTGGTGATGTTTTATTACAAAATATAATTGAATTGCTGTACTAATAATGGTTATCGATCAGTTAGGGCTATGCAGGCTGCAGAGCACCTGTCTACAGAATGTAGCCCAGGCCTATTGATTTGGACCTAAGGGCTCTGTGGTGTGATGTGTAGCTATTGTTTAGACATTTTAGGGTGCTAGCACTTGTTTTGTCTTAGTGGTCAAACATTTATTAACATTAGGCTATTAGGTTAAGCCCCTAAACTATATTCTTTTCACCTTGAAATTCTGAAAAGTGAAAAATACATTTTCTTTATAGCATATGTCTATGAGAGAATGTATGTGTGCTACTGATTGATCTCTTAAAATGATTATTGTGCAGCTGCATCATCTGCCCCTCCATGACCCCAAACATGACCGAAGTCCACAAACAAAACAAATCCTGATAAATATGACAAATAAGAGCACATTGCCTTATCTTCATTTGCATTGGCACATGGGCCAGAACCCTGGGTCTTGGTTGTGCTGTAGCCTATATGTTTATTGTCAACTATTTAGTTGAATAATGTATTTTTATGAATGACATTCTGTTACTCTTTCCATTCCAGTCATTTACCCTTTCGGGGCTTTGTTTTATTGGCTACCGAAAATAATTAACCAGCAGCAAAGATAACTAATGATACATGCTAAAATAAATGGTTATTTGAATGAAAATCTTGGTTTCCAACTGCCCATTAAGACCTTAAATCCTTAAGGCCAGGACACACCGGCCCGATAATCGCCGTTGGAGAGTCTGGAACGGGCGGGGACACAAATCTGTTTGGTGTGTGCCGTGACGTCGGTCGTCGTAGATGTCGTCGGGCTTCTTTTGAGCGGGCAGTCTTTCAGTTGGAGCAATTTGATTGGTGGAGGGCTAGCGAATCAGTGAAGCCCGGAAGTGAGGCGGGTAGCACAAACAGCTAACAACAGTTAGCCATTGTTTTAAAGTGTTTGTTTGTTTCGTTCAGCGAGTACTCACATGCATCAACCCTTGTTGACTGCTCGACACCATGCTCGACACTCTGCTAAAAATGGTGCTCTTTATGGTCCATAAATATAAATAAGTATTTCTATCTATGTTTATGTCTAGAGAGCTGTCCCATCATTTACGGCTTCCGTATTTATTTTAGGGCCACAATAGAGATTAGCGCCGCCTGCTGTTATGGAGACATTACGTCCCGCGCAAGCGCAGAGCTTACGGAAGGTCAGTAGTCGGCTCGGTGTGTTCTTGGCACTTTTTTGGCCGCGACGGGCAGACTGGAGCTGCCTGGAAAGGCAGACTCCATTTTCGGGTAGTCGGACCGGTGTGTCCTGGCCTTTAAAGAGTTGAGTAATAATTTCAGGTCAAGTCTGTGTTGATTTCTGCAATAAAACCCCTCCTTTGCCAGCAATGGACCGTGCTGTCTGGGGCAGTGAAGGAGATTTATCAGTTCAACCTCCAGCAAATCCCTTCTTCACGACAGTTTAGGACTATATATACTCTGCGGCGCAAGATGGTTATTAAGCCCTGAATTATTCAATGTACTGTCTGTTGATATTGAGTAGCCAGGACAGCTCTTCCTGGAAGCATTGTTCTTTTCCAAGGATCTGTCTTCAATGTATAATAGTTTTCTGAGGAAAAAAACGTGTTTTTTCATCCACTTGGAACACCTCAGTGTGGTTATTTTAGGCTTATACATGCAGCATTCGCCAACATATATCTGCATATTCACTTTAATGTTAGTTGTCTGTGGAGGTACTCTTACATGTACCTGTTTTATAAATGATAGGCTTGCATCATATTCTTGTTGTAGAACATTACAGAGGGCTCAGCGACTTTGAGAAGGCATCTGTGCCATTAAAATAAAGCCACTTTTGTAAAAAGGTCAGTCATTGTTGTGGCATGTCACGCAGTGTCCTGAGAAGGGTTTTTGTGGGAACAATATTAATCCACTCACTCTTGGATGGACAAACGTAGAATGACTAAACACTTTCTAAGATGCATCCTCTCATTGTTATGGATCTTCGGTAAATGCTCCATCGGTTATTTGGTTGGTTGGTTGGAAGTGATGTTTTGTCCCTCCCTGGAGGTAGACTTCAAACAATACCTTGACTTGAGTCCAAGCCAGTAACCATTCATAGGGTCCGGTTAAAGCTTAACAACATCCTCCATTACTCAAAATTACTTTCATGTACATAAAACATGTTCTTGTCCATATGATGTTCTCAAAAAACAAATACAGAGCTAATTTTAAACATCTGGATCATATCAAATAGGATAATTCCAAAACATTTTCCACTCAGCTTTTGATGAGTGGCTCTGTTCCCCATGCATGAAATCAAATCAGTGATTAGTGTGACAATGAAGATAAAGTGCGTGCTTTTAGCGATTGCACCTGGCTATAAATCAATGGTGATTTTCCAAATGCTGAAATGAAAGAACAAGATGTTTTTGCTACTATTATAAATGATTGCTGACACTAGAAAAACATTGTGGTACACAGTGATAGCTGGAATGGTATCCCGATAAAGAGAGAGTCATATTTATGGGTTCCTGTTGTACCTTTTTATATTCTTGTTCTAATCTTAGACTTGGCTTTACCTCGTGGATGAATCATAATTTCTCGGATTCGGCTTTTATATTGATGAAACAAATTCTACCTATTTCCACAGGCACATTGCGGTATTCATTTGCAATTTTTTTATGTGTGTAAGGAAGGATCCCCATGTCGATAATTTCTCAGTCAGCATGTATTTTTCCATGCCAAGGAGGCCTTGCCAGATCACTTATCTCTTCTGCAACTCTAATCACAATGCAGGCATTACTCAGAGCAACCTGAGCGCTGGCAAGCCATCTCAATCATTACTACCATTGTTCTTAGCACGGTCTGCTGCCCAGTTGCTGGACTGGGCGGCATTTCAATCAGGATTCCCGATACTTCTGTGCTTAGTAGCTAAAGCGGATTCTTTGCTTCCTGGAAGGTGTGTAGCCAGACAGTGTCCTTATCACAGACATGAGTTAAGTAAGACTGAGTATGAGCTGACTTTAAAAAACAGGGCCAATGCGTCATCGTGTGTGTCAGGGTGGAGGTCGACATATGAGGCATCTACATCTGTCGGATGAAGGGATTTGGATGGCAGACATTTGGAGGTTCATGAACGGAAGAAGTAGGTGTCATAAGAAAGATATGAAGGGGGGGGGGGTGTAATGGCTGATGTCGGATGAGTAGACAAATTGGCAGGGAAGTTGTTTTGTAAATTGAAACAGGGGTCTTCTTCTCTCTCAAGGCGTTATTTTCTGTTTTCATAAAAGGATTGTGATTAAGCTAGAGAAGTTAAAGCCACTACGAGTAAGATGGCACGTTGGCGTCCCCTTTGGACAAAAGCGGTAGTATTTTTACGACGCCCGCTGTCGCAAAGCTGTTTTCTAGCGCGTGCCAGGCGCGCGAGTGTGAACTGAGAAGGGTGCAATATAGTGCATGTCCGTGTGTTGAAAGTGTGAGGACTCTTTTCGGCTCCGTGAGAGTGGTTTTGACACTGCATCAACTAATGCCAGTCACTGCCACACACACCTGATTGCAATGAGTTGATGCAGCAGTGTCACCTAACTACTCTCTCTCACGGAGCTGAAAGACGTGTCCTCACCATAGATAGTAAGGTCCTCACAGAAAGCGAATGAACGAGAGACGGCAGTTAGTATGGATCACGATGAGGTAATGTGTTTGTGTTGTTGATGTAAATAATGACTATTTCAGATAATGGTTATCTGATGATGGTGAAGCAAAGCAAACTTTGTGTTAGTACCAACCGCTCATTCATTTAGGAGTAAACACTGCAGTCTAGTTTCGCTCTCGTGAAATTGTATACACGTTGCTTGGCAACGCCCTCGTCCCGTCCGTAGCCTATATCACTCTCCCTTTTAGCTTTTCTTAATTTTTAATTTTTTTCTTTGATGGTTCAGCCCCGTTATCAATCATTATGACGACAAATAACTGTCTCAAACAAGGCTCCCGCTCCCCTTCCCTCACCTGGAGGGATAGGCTTCTCAAATCACGTTGCTGCGCCACACTGAAATCTGCGACCAATATGGATATGTGACCATAGAGCCTGCACGAGCGAACCGAAAATCGGACTGGGTGTGCGACCAGACCAAAAGCAGAATAAAAACTCTTTAAAAACTTCTTTCTTTGCGCTGATGGTCTCGTTTGCTAAAGGTAATTTATGATTATCAGAGGAAACATGAGGCTGTTTAAAAGATATTTAAATGTTACTCGTAGCCGCTTTAAATACAACACAAAGACCATCATTGGCCGATTAACACACAGATGTTATCATGTGACCCCAGTTTCACATTTAGGTCATGCTATGCGTTCCCTTTCTCGTAGGAGTTGCATTTATATACTAGAAATGTGCAACAACAAATTAGGTTTGGTGGATTATAATGCTGACTGGATTACATTTCCGGCAGTAGCAACATTATGAAATGTTCATTAATTTATTTGGCATGTCTCAAAAATGTTGATACAGAAATTGTCTGTAAAATGCTCACTGAAAACATATTTGATTTATTTTCTGCAAAACCAAAATCCTTTTTTATTGGTATACTTAGGCACAAGGTGAAGGTTAGAAAAATATTAATTAAAACTATATATTTTGTTAGATAAAATCATTTTATGAATTTAGCAAATTATTACAGGCATCTCTTTCCTATAACAATTTATCCTGGAAGTTTAAACTATAATCTGACGTTGTTGGACATGTGTGGATCTCACGGAAGGGAAACAATGCTTTGGAATAGACTACAGGCTAATGCATTATTTCACTTCTCACAATACATTTTATATAGGCCTACATATAGTCCTACAGGTTCGCTAATATAGGGGAGAATGGGGGAATCTGAGGCATCGGGTAATGTGAGCCACCCCCTGTATCTAGGCAACGGAAAACATTTGTGGTCATGTGAGATATGTTTTCAAGCCCCTCTCATTTCCCCTTGGCCCTGAAAGAGAGGACCTCATAGTGCTGTGGTAAGCATGTTTTTTTCACCAAAATAGGTATTTTGCATGTAAAAGTAAATTTTCTTGCTGTCAACTTAATCAACTGTTGTGTCAAAGCAAATGTATTCACGTAGAAAAACTTCTATCATACGTGTTGATGAACTCCCAACATATAAAAACCATGTGATGATATTAGCCAAAGATTAGCCTGAAATGCTAAGAGAGGTAGTTTTTCTCAAATTGTGGTGGTGGGGGAAAGTGAGCCAAATGCTGTGGGGGAAAGTGAGACACTGTCTCACTTTCCCCCACCATGAGGCACAAGTTAAGTTTAGTCTTAAACATATTTAAATGTAATATTACATAACATGTTTTATTTTAATGTCATGCACATTGTAGAAAAGCCATAATGCCAAGGAAATACACCATGAAGACGACCTGGGGCAACCACACAGAAAGAGCATCTCATCTTTCCCTGTAACCTTCAGGGCTGGAATGTAGAGTAGGCCTAGTTGTAGAGTATGACAGGCTGATGTTATAATCCAGTTGGGTCTTCTCCTGTGTTCTGAGTCCGAGGCTGTTCTTGCTGGTTCTGATTTTCCTATGCTTTGACCCCCAGACACAAGCTGGCTCTAAGGGTCCTGTGTTCTGACCCCCAGACTGTGTTCTAATCTAACTGGTTCTATCTTTCATTTGAATCTTATTACAACCTTTTGAATTATAATATGTTGTATTTGATTTTGTTCAGAGTTACTTTCAAGTGTTTAGAAAATTTGCTTTGCTTAATTGATCATTCTTTTGCTAGTCCGACATTGGTTCTGGAATGTGTGGCTAGCTTTCAGGATTCTAACTGTTACAATATGTGTTGTTATGGTAGTTTCAGAATGGAAAAAGTAAGTGGATCAGTTTACCCCCTTGATGTTTCTGGTCTGTCTCAGTTTACCCAACAGCTGGGGTAAAGTGAGCCACATGACAACTTTTTTAAAAAAAATCATATTTTCACTGCCCTTTCTGTTTATGCCCATTTCTAGGAAACATCCTGAATTCATGGGAAATGTGTAAATTTGAGTGATAAATCATTTTAGCTCGCTTAGAGGGGAGCAAATGTAAAAAGTGGCTCAGATTACCCCGTTCTCCCCTATGTGATATTTCATACAGTACAAAGTTGGGCAAAACAGCTTAACAAAGACTGTAATGACTTTGCCAATCATGATATGTGATCAGTGCGCATGTGTGTTTGTGTGCCAGTTACAGCGGCGCATGGTACGGGCTTTCTTCCTTCCCAGTCACTTTCTTTGCTGCCGGTTGCCTCCCTTTTCTTCTCATGTCAGTCAAAATTCCGTGCTTATTAAGAGCGTCATCATATTCATGAGCTATTTAGCATTCTACCATTTATGGTAGATTGTGGGATGAAACTGGGAGGTGAAGTGGGAGGACACGGGGTGGAGATCGTCTGCGCACAATTCACCGCAGGTGGGTAATTATAAAGGGAAGATTGCGTGCAACAGTGCGCCGCACAGTTTTATAAATCTCAACTTTTTTTTAGCGCAGCACATTCTTGGCTTTTTGTGAACGCAATGTTTTGGGAAGGTTTCTACGCACACCTTTATAAATGAGGCCCCTGGACTATGTAAATTGTAATTTACACTGACCATAAATGAAGAGTTTAATTCACTCCAAAATTAAGTCTCTGTACATGAACCTGCCAGTGTAATGGGGAAAACAAGATAGTATAACACAACTATGGAATTTTTTTGGAGACATCATTTTGTTATGGCACTGGCCTCAAAAGGGGCCAGTTTTTTATGTTCTAATAGAGCATTGCTTCCACAGTGGATGATGTGTACGAGTCGGTCATCCATACACATATAACATGCTTACTCTGTTTGTTACAAATATTGATACAATGAATGATTAATGTGAAGGTATTCATCATACTTAAATTACTTAACATTACTTTAAACAATTTGTTCAGCAAAATCAAAATAAATAAATATACTGAATATATAAAATGCCATTTTCCAATCTTGTTTAATGAACCAGATACAATTTAATTCTTTAAAAAATTGAAATCTTTGCCCTTCTGTATTCACCTAACTAGCTCAATTTCCTGCGCTATTATAGCAACCCTCATATGTTCAGAAAATGTAATTCCTTGTCAGCAGTTTTGTATGGTGTAGATAATAATCGCCCTTATTTGGGTGTCCTGGCACTCTTCTCAATATTAGCCTGAGTTCCATTTACCATTACAGTGTACAGTGAGAAATTGTGTTATAATACATTTCTAAATGTTTGCAGAAAATTGCTGCAATTTTAGCTGTTGAATTACCTATTATAGTAGATATGACCTCCTTAGTTGTCCCATTTTAATGGTTTCTAAAACAGCCTTTTCACACATTCCCTCAAATGGACTACAGAGTTCCTCATTTCATGTCCCATTTCTCCATTCCATTGTACGTCTTGAGTGTAAAAATCACCGCTGGTTACCAACAAAAGCTCATATAATGTAATACGCCATTGATAATTTCTGTGCAAAATGTGCTTTAAGATATTACACCATTTAGGCTAACAATGTAGGTCTCTAGCAAAATGGAACCATCAGATTGCATTTTATGTGTGCTCCGAGGATGCTGAAAAGAAAATCAGAACACAGGTTGTAATTACAGCACGTCAAATTAGAATTCCGCATCACCATTGTGCTTACAAGTCCATCTCTGCTAATTGACAACTCTGGACAATGCATGTGTTCCTCTGAAGCTAAAGATTGATCTCAGCTTAGATTGCGCTGGTTGTCTGTTAATGGAGTTCAAATAGAGAAGACATTACATGTAACAAGTCACGTAACAGGTCCTCTGTGGCAAAAAACAGATTGTTTGGTTTCAAAGGCAATACAGCTTTTCATTTGGTGTGTACGTGATTCAACAAGACTAACACAGCCATGCTCAATTTCTCAGCTGAAACGTTTAGTTGGCATTATAAACAGAGCAAATGGGAAAGTACTTAGTTTTTGTGTATGTTTCTGTTCAAATATAAAAGTATTGGGTAAATTGAAGAGGATGCACTAGATAAAAGATAAAGCTATTACCCAAGTTATAACAGAACAACATGTTGTGAATAATGTCTGTGCCAAATCTAATGACACTCTACAGAAAGCATCTATGGAAAACACACACACACACACACACACACACATAACCCCCACCAGATAAACAATTTGTGTCAGTCCAAGAGGAAAGTCTAATGCAAATACAAATTCTTTAAAACATACAGGTAGTAAGTGTTTTTCAATGTGATGATTCAAGATTGGGGAATCATTTAGAAATGGGATGGTTCTTCCTAAAGAACTGTTGAGGAAACTGGATGTCTTAGTGTTGATGGCCCTGGTCTTTTTCTTGAGGGGATTAGCAGAGTGCGTGGAGTACTGTTGTATGTTTAGACCATTTAGCTGAAAGCTGGTCTTGTAGATGTCAGAGATGGGGGTGAGTTTGCGGCTGATGCTTTTTGAGCTGGCGAAAACATTTCCTTCCAGCATGATCATGGCCATACCGGTTATAGAAAAGACAACTCTTACTACCGAAGTTCTGAAGAGTATAGCATTCCCTCATCTGCGTGGGAAAAATAATCATTTGGTGAGCCTTTTTTGATGACACAGATCGACTTATCCCATTTCAAAGAGAACACTAACCCCCTTCAGAGAGGAGGGGATTGGTTTTTACCAGAAACTGAAGGCTATCCACTCTTTCCAACGCCTGTAATTAGTGGTCAGTGTTATGCTCATTATTCCATAAGTGTTAAATCTCTGCAGAACCATGCCTTATTGTTGCTGTATATAGTCACAGATGGAACAGACACATTTTCGTAAAGTTTTGTGAACTGTTAAACATTCCCTTTGTCGAACAGTTAACTATTGCCTTGGGGTGACCGTTGTTTAACTACATAAATTGTTGCTGATACACTCGGATGAGATTCTAGTCTGACTACCAAAGGTGGCCCAAAGCTATGGCTTGAAAAGATTAAAGATAGTACTAAAGCATTGATTCAGCACTTCATGAAACCTGGTGGGCACAATCTGCTGTTCTAAACCTTGGCAATTGCCCCTTTTAATTTAACGAGTACCAGCAATGTTTGGTTTACGTAGGAGTTTTCCATTTCATGATGTGGGCTGATAGCTGCTGGGCTACCTCAGTATCTGCTGAGGTACGTACGCTGTGACTTAAAGATAAAAGTGAAGTCTCTTGGCAGGTACAATGGTCTGCATTCTTATAGTGTCTCTAACACCATAGAGCAAATCTGTGTGATCAATGTTGTGTCTCTTCTTCACATAAACAGAACCATGTCTTCATATGGTCCAGCACCATGTTGGAATCTCATACATTGTGTGTGTGTGTGTGTTTGTAAGATATGTCTGTTCGTCTGCCTATATATTTTTCTTTCTTCATGGTGATTTACAGACACATTCCATCCTTGCGTTCTTTGAGCTGAGATTAATCCAGCAACCTTTTTTACAGTGATGTATCTTGGTTAAAGATTATTGCTTGAACCAAAGGCAAATTCATTTTGTAAAAGAGATTATAGCCTGGGTCTAAGTGGAGCCTCCTCGTCATACCTTTCAGTAATCCTTCTTAATTCACGTTGAAGAGAGACATTGATATTCATAAAGTCACTATGAACCTGAACATGTTTGTACCAGAGTGCATTAGTGCATATTACATCACAGTGATTTAATTATGAACCTTAAAATGAGATCGACATTTTCGGCAAAGGAACGGCACAACAGGAAACCTTGGATGAAAGGGAGAGTCTTCTTTGCCCAGTGCTCTAATTCTCAACCTGCAACCAATTATTTAATAGTAATAATTATTATTGTTTATGAAAAGGCTAACTGTTACTTTTGTGGACTCACCATGTCATCAATGACAATGTGCATTCAACTACATACAGTAAAGGTGTTTGTGGGCTACAGTGTCATATTATTTGCATACTGTACGTCTACATTCTTTATTCCTTCCCGTCAACATGTCTTGCGTTTTCAGGGGATTTCCCCAGGTTTATTGTTTTACTACATTCTGCACTGTCAGTGACAGTGAACATTTCTACATAAGCACCAGATACCAACACTGTGCATACTGGGTACACTCACTGTCTAGCTGTGACATTGTTATGCAGTGGTGATACAGAAAGACACCTTTCTTAAAACTGAGTTGTACTACAGTCTACGTAGCATTTGTATAGTTTACAAGTTGGACCTTTCAGATTCCAACCTATAATTTATTTCTGTTGATTGATGCCAGTAGTCCACTTATGTAGTCCAGGCTTGGGCATTGTACCAACATCTGACAGCATCTTTTTTCTTATTTATACCTGGAAACTGACAAGGGAATATTGCATTAGCCCAGTAGGACTGATCTGTTGCGAGTATCTGCCAGAACAGAAGTTGTGCATTTTCTGCCACATATTTATAAAACTCCTCTGCTCGCTGCATCCTCTCTTCACAACACAAGAACACAAGCAGATTATGTAAGTGAATCAAACTAAAACGTCCGCAATCATTTACAGGTTTCACTTTCATACGTTAAGAAATCAGCCTGCGTGTAGAAAATGTGTAAAGAACTATACGAGTGTAATGGAATCGGAGATGTCTCAAAGCAGTAAATTGACACCCTTGCTCACTGTAAGTAATGCAATACAGTGCCACAGTATTGTATTAAATATGTGTGAAATATTCAATCAAGCCAACCTAGTGCATCACTACATATTTCATCCCAATTGTACAATATAATGTATTCAGTACCTAAACAAATGGAATGTTTAAAGGCAAACACGTTTTGAATACTGAATGTTGTTAGGGGCTCATTTCTTATTTGTTCTGCTATTTAGACATAAAGCATATTATTTAATCAGTGTATGATTAAACTACACAGTACTTCACATATTTGCTGTAGGCTTTGAATAATATGTTATCCAAGTTTGAATCTCATGATTCCAAAGTATTCATGACATGTATTCATATCCGGTCCATTTGGTCCTAAAGCCCAAGTGCTCATTGTCAAACTACTCTATACGCTGTTACACAATGTCAGCTTAAATACATAAGTTGACATCAAATACTAATTTTAGCAATAAGCATTTGGGTTTTGTTAATTTTTAGGGGATGTATATTACTCTCCACTCCCAGCATGATACAACCAACCTAGTGAAAACACATGACACTGAATTATTCATTCAGCCCAACCCTTCATAATCTCTTATACATGCCTGAATTACTTTTGTTACTCATTGATATTCACGTTCGAAATGCACTCAGGGACTCTTAAACCTTAACTTTAAGAGATAAATGTCAGCCTGTGGCTCCTGTGCCGTAATCTGTGATATATGTATGTGATGCATTTGAACGGAATTATTTCTCCTGCCAGTAAAAAGCCTAAAATACTCTAAGTTAAGCTTTCACAACTAAGTCTATGGCTACCAAGAGCTTCCTCCACTTGTGTGAATGAGGCTCATCAGCAATCAGCAGCAATGCAGAGGAAAGTGACTGCATGTTGACCTTCTTGCACTCACAATCACACACACACGATCACATACACACAATCTATAAACGGGCGTGCTTTGAGCCAGAGAGGAAAAGGCTGGGGAGGCAATATGCAGCTTAGGAAACAAAGTGGAAAGGAAATGAACTCACTGATAAAGAAGATGAAAAAGCACACGTTCAAAGCAGAGGATATGAGAGGGAAGTCAAATGAATTAAAGACATTCTTTAAGAAATTCACATTTTCTAAAAGTGTGCTTCAGAAGTAAGATACTGAGTAATCAAATGCACATCTAGTACAGAGCTCAGAATACAAATGGAGGGGTAGGTAAAAATGTTCATCATGAAGCTGCTAAATGTCCTCTGAACAGGCAGTGCTTCATATCATCTTGCACTTTTGTTAAATGCGCAACCTCTGTGTATTTCTAAATTGAAACTCCTTAGCGCTGGGTAGAGTGAGATCAGTATCTATAATGTTGTGGCAGAAGGCATTTTTCTCTTATGTAACTGTGTGCTTTAACCTTGCCTGACATTTGGCATTCTAATATTCTCATTATTTAAGGCAAATGTTTCTGGTTGCTTGCTTTGGCTAGGGGTTTAATTTCACCTCATTCTTCCTACCTATCTTTCCATGTGGATATCAGGCTAGAGGTGAAAAGCCTGGAAAAAATACCATTAAGTTGAAATGTGTCACTGCACAGTCAGGCAGGGTATGTGAGGGGGTAGGGGTGGCGGGTGAGGGTTGTCTCAGAGTGATGACTCATACCAAGGACTACATGGCATTTATATGTAATAATTAGGAAAGTGGAGGCGTGTGGGTGTGTGTTGATGGGTGTGAGTGAAGGGGTTATGGGAGGTATTACATAACTCTATTACTGTATACAGTATATGCTTTTTTAACAATCCCTTTCAGTAATGGGGTAATTTATAGTCATGGGCATTGGCAGGGATTATGTTGTGATAGCTTGGGGATTGAACCCAAAAGCACAATGCAGAAACTCAGGTAAGTCAGTTTTCGAATAATATTTATTGTCTTTAGGGATCTGTGACAGACTGGCAGGAACACTGGACGGCTGTGTGGCGTAGCGAGCATGGGCAAGTGGGAATCCGGAAACCTCAGGCAGGCGGCCAGGAAAGGTGAACGGCGGAGGCAAACTAGCATGAAAGGAGAACGAGAGCAGAGTTAGCAACAAGCTCAAACTGGAGCCGTGGAAAACAACAAAGAAAGAAAGAAAGAAAGAAATCCTAATCTCGGGTATTTTACCGCTCTGGTAGGAAGTACACTCTGGTGCCGAATGACTGGAGTCCAGAGGCTTAAGTAGAGAGAGTCTAATTAGCCAACGATCCACACCTGGAGCAGTCTGCCCAGGAGTGCAGCCACGCCCACATGCTAACAGGGAGACAAACAAATGGGAGAACAAGAGGAACAGACAGACAAGGGAAAACACACAACACACACAGAGGAGAAGGAGAGGCTGCCGTGCTGTGAGTCATGACAGATTACCTATGTCACTATCTCTCACTTCATAGATTCGACAAATATGCAAAGTCCTTTTTCTTAAGCTTCTCTGTACTGGTGAATGTGGTTTGCTTCTCCACAATTCATATAATGTGGCTTTTTTTCTCAACTGGGATACAGGAAATATCCTTCCAAAAGAGACTCAGACAGGGCACTGAACCATCAGAGCAGAATTGACCTGAGTCCTAACCTTGATATCTGAACACAATAATTATTGAGTAAGACTAATTACAGTGCACAGCTCTGTACTTCTTGATCACTATAGTTTAATGGTGTGCTTCTCAGTGAGGTTGAACATTATACCAGTTTATATTTACAGTTGGTTCACTTAATCTTTAACATAAAAAAAATAGATCTGACTGCTTGCCCCTTGTTGAATGTTCACTTATATTATTATTTTTTGACCGCTGCAAAATATGAGAGCGTTCCTGTTGAGACGTGCGAGTAAAAGATCAAGATGCTGGTGGACTAGACAGGGGGCTCAATGTTTCCCAAGCAACCTGTCTTTACTACAAAATTGCTATGTTTAGTAGAGGAGAAATAATACGTTTATTGCTCTCAAACATATGAGTCAGTATTGTTTTTTTTTTACCAGTTTCGTTTTGCAGCTCACTCAAAAAGATGCTCAATGTGCATGTTCACAACTTTCTTCTTTGGTGTTTAAGATAACACATTATCGCCACCTACTGGCCTGGCATCAGTGTGTTTTGCTTATATCAAGTAATACACACTGACTAGTGCTTCCCCCAGAAAATGTCTTAGTCAAGGTGGTCACTTTCCAGAGTGACAGGAGGCATGGCACAATGCGCGGCGGCAAATATTTGGGGGGTATTTTGCTCAAAGATGTATAGAAAGAAATAGAATACATTTTTTAATTATCCCTCTCAAAACGATACCCCGTCTGCATTATCAACACACTTCAGTGGGATACACGTCATCAACGAGTATGAAGACCTTCTAAAGTCTGCTTCTCTGTGGCTGTAATGCTTCACGATAGATAGGTTAAACGTTAATAGAAACATAAAAGGCCAAGGCTGCAAACGGTGTGCGTAAGTGCACAGGCGTACCTTTTAAAATGAATGATAGTTGTGTTGCATTTGTCGAGGCCACCAAGCCCTTGTGCGAGCAGTTTGAATGATCCCTTTGCGTTCTGAGCTCTCCATCTTCCAACCTCACTTGTTAAAGTTGTGCCCTTAAGGAACTATATCATAGAACAGAAGCAGCTGACATGGTGCCCATTTGAAAAGTTAATGTATAATTTATGTATCTGTAGCACTCCGGTAGTGACATCAGTGTTTCACAAGCTTGGATGAATTGTTAAGTGCAGGGGACTGACCCTGGAAGGAAGTGTTAAATGTGATTTCAGCTGAACCTAAGAGGAAACCACTCTGCACATTTTATTCTGTTATGTCTGATGCATGGCTTCCAAACCAGATTCCAAATGTGTCAGGTAATTAACGTTAGGCGACAAATATAGTTGCGTAATTTGATACATGGAAAAAGCTTTCTTGTTGTACATTCATGGCAACATGATTTACTGTAATCTTTAAAGCATTTAGACAGCCAAGGTAACCCCATGCCCTTCCCCACACTGTGACCCTCAACAATGCATTGTCCACTAGTTGTAATTTACTGCTGTCAGCCGTGGTTTGAAAACTGGATTGACATTGATGTTTGCTAGAAATTCTTTAAAATACTGCATCTGCCGAAGATGCTTCTGTCTCGGTTGCCTAATACTACCCATGGCTTTTTTATTTTTTTTATAAATTGTATACCAGTGCACCATGCAGTTGTTACACTGGTATTTTATTTTTCTACAAATGCATCTCTCTTTGAACCACCGGTTTTCATTGGTTCATCTGTTCTTATGGCACGACCCCTCTGAAGACACATAAACATACTTTGTGTTTTTGCCTGCACACTTATTTGCAAGTGTTCCCCCTCTCAGTGGCTTGTGTACTGCCTCAGCCCCACTCATGCACAAAGCCCATGGGATCCAGTGAGTTCGGAAGGCTAAGTCAAAGCTTGTGGGAACTAATCTTCACCAGTGCACATTCTTCCTCTCACATCTACATGCATCTCAAACTGGGGACATCTCTGGTGTCCTGAACTGAGATCTGATGTTTATGAGGAATGCAGTCTGCTGAATGATGATACTGATGTTGGTAGGAATGGAAACCAAAATACCACTGCTGTTTTTTTTTTGGTAGGGACATTTTTGAAACTATACATAAATGAAAGTAAAACAAACAAAATATAGAAATCCCGTTTCTTTAATTAAAGAACAGTCAGATTGTGTTTCAAAGACACATTAATTTTTCCTGTTAGTTTTGGATGACATTTACAATACGATATTTTCTCTCTTTGAATATCATGATGTTTTTTTTCTTTGTTACACTTTCTTTTTTACTATTTATCCACGGTTTAAATTCCTCAGCAAAGTTGGTTAGCTCAGCTAGTTAGCCTACCAGCTATGAGCCAAAACAAGGACACTTGTTTAGAGAGACCAGCACTGACCTAACTACGGTTCGGCTCTAAGAAGCTGACCGATGACATTCCTCCTGTTATTGATGTAGGCTTAATTTGTCAAAGAAATAACCCATTAAAAAAAGACTCCTTATTTAGACATGCTCATTCTTGAGCGTCACATGACAGCTTCTTCTCAGAAGGGATAAAATAAACTCTAACAGCAGTAGTTTCCAGCTGAATATCAAGAGATGATTATTTCTTATTGTCTGTTATCAAATCCATCTATCCTAGTGACACAGAGAGCAGTGATGAGTGGGAAATGTGTCATTGGTGATAAGGCTTAATACACTTAGAAAAATCAGCAACAGGGTTTAGATGCTAAGTTAATAACTGGGCAGTGTGACAGTACAGATATTTTCCATAATCAAGTCAAAGTTGGCAGAAAAGAAAGAAAATCTGTCTCAAGTGAATGAGCTTTGACTAGTTACTACCTGACAGGACAGAGAGAGTCATATGTTTTGTTTAGGGTCATATATCTCTCGAATTGGCTCATCACACAGCTGTGCAGTCAGAACAATTAATTTTCCTTCTACTCTCTTTCCCTTTTTCTTATGATTTATATTAGATTAGATCATATTGATCTACTGCTTGCTCTGTGAGCTGTGAATGAAATTGTGACTTTCTAATGTTTCATGGTGCATTCCCTTTCCAAAACCTGTAGTCAAACCCTGAGAAGTGTGGGCTGTGGATAAAGTTAATAGCCAGTTGAACACCTCACAAATCGTCAGGCACACAGCTTTGTCTGCTTGAAGGTAAATAATGACTTTTTATTAACCGTTAAACGTAATTCTGTTGTTGGCAGATGTTAGCTGGTTATCTTTGGTTAACTACTACTAGTCTCTACTGTCCTACAAAAGCTCAATGATTAGTATTCTTTTCAAAACCACCATAGGACCATCTTGTGATTACTTCTTCCCCATTTTCAAGGGTGCGTTGAATGCAGTACCACATTTGCATTGACATCACTTGACTTGATTAAAGAGCTCTAGTAAGTATTGTTTGTTGCAACGGTAGTCTGACAGACTCAGCTTCTATATGTAAGTGTGGAAATGCTGTTCTTCAGTTCTTACCCACTTACCAACATAACAACAAGCTTACTGTCAAACCAACAAAAACATTTGGACCCAAAGGTTCCTCTTGTTACAAACACCACAAACAAGAATACAACTGCTCTGTATCATAGCTATCAGAAAGATTCAGATACCTTGCCTCCCCCTTCTATCCTTTCTTTTCTTTAAAACCACATTTCAGTCTTGCAATTTTGGAGAACTTAAAACTTTTGAAAGCTTTTCTCAAATCCTATGCCTAACATCTGATAGCACAGACGGAATTCATTTTTAAACATTTGCTGCAGCAGAAAAATAATTATTGTAATTTGAATATTTTAATCTATTTAACTTGTAACACATTGCAGTGTTTGTGGTGGCTAACCTTCAGTATTACTATTAATATGTTTGACGATAATAAAAGTACCATCTCGCCAATACACAGATTTTTGACTCCAGAGGTTTGCACAAATTAAAATTCATGACTGATTTGCAATCAAGGTTTTGTTGCTTTGAATGCTCGGAAGTGGCACACTTTAGATTGCTGCAATGAATATAAATTATTATTAATTCACTATGTCGACACCAAGTGGAAAGCAAAAACATGGCTTGGAAACAGAAATATGTTTAAGAGCCTTTATATAACCTCTAGTGGCTTTGACCCAGTGTGCAACTATGTTTAGTCGTCACCTGTATGGAATGAAGAGAATAAGTTAACAGCTTGGGTTAGTATGAGAGCACAAAATCTATTTTCAGCAGAAAATCCTTCACAAGGAAAGCAAAACCGCAAAGATAGTTGCTGAGAAAAAACATGACAAGCATCATGGTTTCATCTACAATGAAATCCATCAATGAAAATGACAAGAAATATGTTGTGATTTGCATATTGAATAAGAAGCCCAATGTCCTTTATGCAGTTACTCACACTCGGCATCAGTAAACAACCTCCTCCTTACAAAAGGGGACAAGCAGACCCTTATTAAAAAATAATCCTCCCAGAATTTTTATCAAGAGAAGTGACGGCATTGTTGCTCTTGATTGAGTGTTTGTGAGATGATGGCACCTGTCTGACTGCATGCATGGCTGATAAGAAGGATATTTACTCATCAACATGAGGCCCCTGATGGTGTCACTCAGGCAGCGTTTGAGGGCATACTGATAATTTCCAAGCTGCATTTAAACATGGAACTCAATTAAGCCATCATTATGCATCTGAGAGCTAAAACTGGAGGCGGAAAATAATTAATTATAATCCATTTTCTAGCCATATTTTACCCGCTTCACACCAAAGTAAGGGAACTAAAGTCCTGTCCACTTATCAAGCCTTTTATGTGGTTCAATGGTACCAAAATATTTTTCTCAGACATATTTTCCTCAAGCTTTACAAAAAGCTGAAAATGTGATTTTTTTTTTTTTTTTTTTTTTTTTTTTTTTTTTTTTAATACTCATCTCAAGAGTAGAGAAATAAATCAGTTTTCATTTCCATGGAAAGATTGCATTGCCACAAACTGCTGCGCAGCACAAAAATACTGTGAATAGGTCAGTCATCTCTGGACTATGTTGTGCTGTCGAGACTGTTCAAAGTATCAATATACAGTATTTGTTGCAATACATATTGTGCCAGTTTGGGGTGTTTGCCAAAAGCATGTTCATTTAGCATATTTTCATTTGATTCCACGTACATTTTTCCAATCTTAATTTTTGTCTTCACATTTCTCAGCCCATTATTTTAAATTCCTGACCATTTTGCCTGAGCTGGTGACTTCTTTGTGTGCATTTTTCTTCGTTATGCAACGACAAATATACAGACTGCAAGATTGGAATTTTCACAGCAAGTCAAAAAACAAGTACGGGAAATGTGTGTTCTGTACTCTTATTTATCTGCTCTGAGTTCAGCGAAACAAATGGCCTGTCTGATATAACCTTGTCTGTTCTGCAAAAGGTTGAACTAATATAAATGTGTGGCTCTTTGCAATTACAGTAATCGACTGGATGCTGCTCAACTGCAGAATTCATTCAGCTCTTAATCAAACTCCTCAGAAAAGTGATGCATGATACATTTATTTAGTTAAAGGTTAATCAGAACTATACATTTATTACAAAATATGTCAAGAGGAAGCACTGACATTTTCAATCTGCTGGAATGTGTCCAGTCATTGACCTGTAGCAGGGTTTGTGTTGCATGCGTGGACTGTACTGTATATAGGCAATCCTGTTGCGAAAACATCTTGCATGCCCTGAATGATGAGTGTTCATTAGGAAAAGCCAAGGCATATATGGTGTCCTTCCAATTCTATCCAGGCTTCTCGGATTCTGCAAATTGCAAATGCAAATTATTTGCATCAAAACATTGTTACAATATAACTTTATACTAAGGCAGCGCACCTTGTTTGGTTTGGAACCCATGATTATTACTGTCGCGTTTATGCTGTGCGCATAACCTTTCATTGTGGACTTTCCTTTGCTATTATAAGTTGTTGACAGGACATGGAAGCTACTAGTTTTTGCTGACATAGGTGTTGATTGTACCTGCTGCATATACAGTGTATCTTAAAATGGTTTTGTGCGGTTTAAATCTAAAGAATATTGAGTGAAGCCAGCTCCTTAAAGCTCCCATATTGTGCAAATGCACTTTTCCAATGTTTTTGAACATAATTATGGGTCTACGGTGTGCCTACAGACTGCCAAAGTATCAAGAAAAGAAAGCTCTCTCCTTTTCTCACTCTCCCCTTTTCTGAAACCCTCCACCTCTCCACCCAATATACTCCAGTCAGAATTCTCCCCGTTTCTGACATCAAAAACTGGAAAGCCAGAAGCTTCCACTGTGCAGTCCACCCCCCTATTTCTTATTGGTCCACGGCCCCGAGATCCTCTCGAAAAATAGTCCTTCACCCCCATGTTGCTTGCTTGTTGCTAAGCGACAAGATGCCTGTAGTACGGCAAAACATGATGAATGTTGCATAATCCACTAATTTAACTAACGGATAGGAAGCTACTTGTGCTTTTTTCAAACAGTGAAACTGAAATAAATGTTTTTATTGGTATTTTTGCCTGACTGGTGTATAGCTATTAGCTTTGGGACAAGCATTCAGCTTTTGCTCATAAAAACATATTTCTATTCCCCACACCAGTCTGGAAATGCCTCGTTTTTCTCTTTCAAAGGTTTTTTTATTTAACAAAAGATTTGCGAAGCAATTACAGTACAATGATTAAGTTTTTTCCCCTTTTTTCTTCCCCCGAACACACCCCGCCCATATCCCACCCCCACACCCAACCACAAACAATCCTGCATCAAAAAATCAGCACAAAAAACAATACACAATGTTAAAAATGACATAAACGAAATACACGGTACAAGAAACAAAAATAAACAATCAATATGAAAAAAAAACATAAAGAAATAAAATAAAAGAGGGGGGGAGGTAGCTACTCTTCTATTGTTGTTGTTGGTTTTTTAAAATAATTTAGGAAGGGGCGCCAAATTTATTTTTTTAGGGGCGCCAAATAAATTAAAAAATGTATTCTCGGATCCCTGGGTAGTATAACGTATTTTCTCTAAATTCATACATGACATAATGTCTCTAATCCAATGTGAGTGGGAAGGAGGAGCAGGATCTTTCCACTTGAGTAAGATAACCCTACGAGCAAGTAATGAGGTGAAGGCCAGTACCTTCAGCTTCACTTTAGGCAAGCCCGGATTTGGAGCAATGCCAAAAATTGCAGTGAAAGGGTTCGGCTCAATTTTATGCTGAAGTACTTCAGAAATTGTTTGAAAAACTGATGTCCAGAACTCAGTCAAGGTGGGACACAACCAGTACATGTGAAAGAGTGATGCCGGTGCGCTCTTACAGCTATCACAGGTCGGGTCTACATCGGGGAACATACGAGCTAATTTAGTTTTAGATATGTGGATACGATGTACTACTTTAAATTGCACAAGAGCATGTCGGGCGCACATGGAGGTAGAGTGTATCCGATCCAGGACTGAATCCCACATGTGATCTGTGAAGGCAGAACCTCCCACAGGGTTCTTATAGCTGCTAATGAGGGCTATGCAACTTCAAAATAAGGTTGAAAAACACAGAAATTGAGCCTTTTAATGTGGGGTTTACAGAAAGAAACCAATCGACATGATTGGCTGGCGGTTTATAAGGGAATTGGGGAATTAACTTAGGCGTAAAATGCCTGATTTGCAGAAATCGGAAAAAATGAGTCTTTTCGATAAAACTAGCAAATAGATCATTAATAAATAAATCACCGATGCATTTTAAGCCTTTTTTATGCCAGATCTTGAATGCACCATCCAGCATCGAGGGAGTAAACAAATAATTAGCTGCAATTGGGCTGAAAAGTGAAAAATTCTGCATTCCAAAATTCTTCCTAAATTGGCAAGTAATTCCTAAATTGGCAAGTAAATTCGAAGGGAGTGATTAATCACGGGACTACTGTTGGGAATAGCCGAAGAGAGTGGAAGTGCGGCGCTTAAGAGGGCAGATAGAGACAATGGGCTAATAGCGCTGGACTCCATTGTTACCCAGACTGGGGCTGAGTCGTCAAGGTGAAAATGCACCCAATACACTAAAGAACGTATATTAGCAGCCCAGTAATAGTATTGGAAATTAGGGAGGGCCATTCCACCTGTTTGTTTGGGTCTTTGAAGAAAAGCTTTCCGTAACCGAGGGTGTTTACCATTCCAAATATAATTCATCATTAAAGAGTCAAGGGCCTGAAAAAAGGATTTGGGGAGAAAGATGGGGAGACATTGGAATAGATATAGGAACTTTGGGAGTATGTCATTTTAATTGAATTTATTCTACCTATGAGAGAGAAAGCCAGAGGAGACCACTTCGATAATATTTGCTTCGCCTGATCCAATAATTTGAGGAAGTTCGATTTAAATAGGTTTTTAAAATTGCTGGTAAAACATACCCCAAGGTAACTCAGATGATCTGTCACCACTTTGAGTGGGAGAGCTGTGTGATCAAGTTTAAGAGCTTCTTTATTAATCGGAAAGAGTTCGCTCTTACTCAAGTTAAGTTTATAGCCAGAAAACTAACTAAAGACCTCCAACACAGAAAGTGCCTCCGGTAAAGAGTTAGCTGGCTTGGCGACAAACAAAAGTAAGTCATCGGCGTATAATGATACCTTATGTTCAATTCCTCCTCTCCATATCCCCTGAATCTCTTTGTTACCGCGAATGGCAATCGCAAGTGGTTCGATTGCAATAGCAAAAAGGAGCGGGCTCAAAGGACAACCCTGCCGGGTCCCACGGTGCAGATCAAAACTACTTGAGTAACGGCTGTTTGTTAATACTGAGGCAGAAGGGCATGCATATAATAATTTAACCCAAGAAGTGAAAACCGGACCCAAACCCAATTTTTCAAGGGTAAAAAACTAATAGTTCCATTTGGTAAATGGTAGTAAATGGTAAATGGACTTATATAGCGCTATATCTCCGTTTATCACAGACCCAAAGCACTTTACATTGTTTTTGTACATATTCACCCAGTCACACACACATTCATACACCGATACAGCAGCTACCACGCAGGGTAGGCTTAGCACTAGGGTGCTAAGCTAACTAAGCTAACGATCGGGAGCAATTCGGGGTTCAGTGTCTTGCCCAGGGACACTTCGACATGTGGCGGGGAGACGGGGGATCGAACCTCCGACCCTGCACACCAGAGGCGAACTCCCTACCCACTTCGCCACTGCCACCCCAAGTGGCAAGTTTTATCAAATGCTTTTTCAGCATCCATAGAAGCGAGGCATTCTGATTCAATATTTCTAGGGGAATATAAAATGTTCATTAACCGGCGGATATTATGAAATGATTGGCGTCCCTTTATAAACCCAGTTTGGTCGGGGGATATGATAGAGGGGAGAACATCCTCCAATCTGTGGGCGAGAATTTTAGCAAGTATCTTCACATCCGTATTTAATAGTGAAATTGGTCGGTATGATGCACAATCTAGAGGGTCTTTATCCTTTTTTTAACAACAGGGAAATACAGGCCTGATAGAACGAAGGCGGGAGTTTACCTGAGTCAAATGAGTCTGAGAATACTGAACATAGAAAAGGCGACAATTCAGCTGAAAATCTGAAAATTTCTTAAAAAAGTCAGATGGAAGTCCGTCTGGACCAGGAGATTTGCCTGATTGCATAGATGTTATTGCTGCAATAATTTCCTTCTGAGTAATAGGTGCCTCAAGGCTTTGTCTCAGGTCTTGAGAAAGGGAAGGCATGTTTAGGTTACTGAAAAAGGTTTCCATCACCGTTACGTCTACTGTACAATCAGAACTATACAAATTTGAATAGATGGTTTTGAACTTTTCGTTTATCAATTTCTGATCTGATGTTGTACACCCACTGTCTGTCCGTATTCCAGGGATGAGTTGCTTCGCTCTAAATCCGCGCAGTTGATTGGCCAGGAGTTTACCAATCTTGTCACCATGCTCGTAAAAAGTACTTCAGCTCCTAAGCAACTGTTCAGCAACTTGACGAGAGGAAAGAAGGTTGAATTCTGTCTGAAGTTTTAAACATTCTTTGTAAAGTTCAGATGAAGGTGAATTAGCATATTGTCTGTCTATGTTCAGAATCTGATCAGCAATTTCAGTTTGTTTCTGTTTTGTACACTTATTTTTGTATGCTGCAAATGATATAATTTCACCTCTCAAATAGGCTTTCAGGGCTTCCCAAATTGTTGCATTGGACACATCTGGTGTTTTATTTATACTCAAAAAAGTTTTAATGTGTAGAAATGTGTGAAAGAAAACTCTCATCTGTGAGCAACAATGGATCCAGTCTCCACTGCCTTCTTGTATACTCAACGTCAGAGAAAGCCAGTTGAAGGAGCAAAAACAATACTTTCATAACTGCATGACTTTAGGTCTGACATCAATGAATTATCAACAAAAAAAATAATCAATTCGGGTGTAAGTATGGTGGACATGTGAAAAGAATGAATATTCTCTTCCTGTGGGGTATAAAAACCTGTATGGATCAGAGAGGCTATAATCAGCAAGAAATGATTTGATATAACCTGCAGATCTGCTAAGAGTGGCAGGTTTGGGGGAAGAGCGATCTAAGACTGGATCTAGATAACAATTAAAATCCCCACCAAGTATAAAATAATGGGAATTGAGATCAGGGAGTTGAGAAAAAAATCTCTTAAAGAATTCTACATCATCGACGTTGGCCAAGATGACTGACTTATTGTGAAGTTTGCCTGAGACAATAATAAAATGTCCATTTTTATCTGATATAATGTTTGAGGACTCAAAAGGAATATTACTATCAATAAGGATAGCTGTGCCCCTAGCCTTACCCCTGAAATTAGAATGAAAAAATTGTCCACGCCAGCATTTACTTAATCGCCCATGGTCAGAGTCATGTAAGTGGGTTTCTTGAAGGAAAACTATTCCAGCCCTGAGCAATTTTAGGTGGGTTAAGACCGTACCCCTTTTCACTTGGTGATTTAGCCCCTTCACATTCCAACTAATTAAATTAAGATTGCCCTTCATCTAGCTCAGTTAAAGTGAGAATAAAAAGAGTTGCTCCGATAAGAAAAAGAGTAGCAAAATACAGAGGGAAAGAAAAACACACAAAAAAAGGAAAACATAAATAACTGAAAACACAGCAGGTGATGGCTTATCAGCTAAACCCCCAGTTAACACCAACCCATCCCACCCCGAACCCACCCCATATATTGCTCTAAACAGCAAACCCCAAAAGACCCTTACTAGTCTCACAACAAACATTCCAAGCCTTAACTTCCTGACCTGTGCTAGCTTCCCACATAGGTCTTGTACATTTCACCCCATAACATAACAATCCAGCAAACTGTCAAAATGACAACACACTAAACAAAAATACCGTGCTCACCCAACAGATTCGAAATACAAAAAAAAAAAAAAAAGAACAAGGCGTGAGTCAGACAAGCTGTCCGAATGGCAAAAAAAGAAATAAAAAAAAGAAAGAACAGACACGCTAATTCAGCCATTTTAAAATAGAGTTACAAATTTTTAAAAAAAGCGAGTGAGCTAGACCAGTGGTTCCCAACCTTTTTTCCTTGTGGACCCCCTTGCCAGGGTCCTAAACAAGCAAGGCCCCCCCAACCCTAACTCCGACATACATACACAAAATAAAAGAATAGAGTGATTAATTACAAACTTTTATTAGCGAAAATAAACAGCAGTTGTAGGCTTTTGTTCTTATTCTCCTGCTTTTACACTGTAGACACATGGATTTATTTGTACTAGATGTCTCTCACACTCACTCACTCACTCACTCACTCACTCACACACACACACACTCACAAACACACACAGTTGACAGGGTGTCACTAAGGTCTTCGGAAAGTTTTTTACTCGCCAGTGCTTGCCGATGTATCATGCAGTGGAAAATCACGCACCCTGGGACTTTTTCCTTCAGGCGGCTGTTAAACCCCTTGTTCTTGCCCATCATTGCTGCAGCTCCGTCAGTGCAACATGCAACCAGGT
Organism: Hyperoplus immaculatus; assembly: GCA_949357725.1. Lineage (NCBI taxonomy): Eukaryota > Metazoa > Chordata > Actinopteri > Uranoscopiformes > Ammodytidae > Hyperoplus > Hyperoplus immaculatus. The sequence continues at coordinate 11,440,984 of OX442355.1, read as the reverse complement.
TTTCATAGGGCAGATTGTTGGATGAGAGATATGAGTCCACAGCCAGAAATATATCCTGGCCGGTTGTTGTTGTTGATAGATTTGTAGACATAAGAATGTCTTGTTTCAAGTCCCCGCCATCAATATACTGCACATAAACAATGAGAACGGCCTCGTCTGACACGGTTGTTGTTTCGTCAAGGTGAATGGCAAAGTTAGCATTCCTCAGCTTCTCGTGCAGCTGGTTTTGGCAATCTGCAGCCATTTTATCAATTCTGTCTTTCACAGTGTTGTCCGAGAGTGGGACAGTTTTCACTTTATCAACTACTTGCGGTCCACACATCCTCTCTACAATTTTCAGGATGGCGGGTTTGATTAGCTGCTCTCCAATATTGTGCGGCTTTTTAGCCTTCGCAATTAACAGTGAACAGTCAAATGACGCCTCAGTGGCTTTTTCAAAAGCTTTTCTGATGTCCGTGGATCTTCTTGATAGTGCCAATTGCTTCTTTCTCTCAAAAATATTCTCGACTTTCACCAATAGTCTCGGGGTGTTTGGTCTCCTGGTGTCGTTTCAGTTTGCATGGTTTCAAGCTTTGATTAGCTAGCTTCTCGCCACAAATGACGCATTCTGGCCGAAAACTGTCCTGTCCTTCCATAAAACCAAAATCGATGTATCTCTCGAGATATTGTTTTGTTTTCATCTTTGGTACAAACGAACCACTTTTTTCTGTGTAAAGTGAGGCTGACCGTAGGGAAACAATCAGCATTGCCCGCTACCCACGAGCCGCCCGGAAGGTTGCTTACGCAAGTTCAGAGGTCATATAATAATGAATTAAAATGTGGACCAATAATATGTTTTAATTAGCATTAAACATCGTTTTGATTATCCAATTGGATGTTACAATTTTTTATTTTTTTTTAAGAAGTCACAACCTCAGCGCAGACACACTTGTGCGCCTCCCCCTTGCAATCTCTGGTGCCCCCCTCTGGGGGGCGCGGACCCCATGTTGGGAACCACTGAGCTAGACAATACGTCAAAATGCAAGAAAAATGTCACGCTCACCCGGCTGATTTACTCATTTTTTAAAAAGGGAGAAAAAATGCGTGTAGTACCATCAGTCTGAGAATTTAGCTGGGGATATGAAAAGAGCATTTGTCCAAATTTGTATACTCGCAGCAGGCAATCGTACCCACTATGGACTCACACCCAATGCAGATATGTAGCCAGATGCTTCAGAGACGGACCGCAACCACCCTCTCTCGCCGCTCTGGAGAGCAATGCGAAGCCTCGCAGGGAATAGGAGAGAGGGATGGAGACCGCACTGATAAAGCTCAGCCATGGACCCCCTGTATTCAGCCCGCTGCTTCATGACCTCCGCGCTGCAATCCTCGTAGAACCGGAGTCTGTGGCCGTGGTATTCCAGCTCGCCCTGTTTACGTGCCTCTCTCATGATCAAGTCTTTAATCTGGTATCGGTGGAGGCGGATGATGACGGGTCGCGGTCTCTCACGCGGGCCCGGTTTGGGTGCCAGAGTGCGGTGAGCTCTGTCCAGTTCCAGGGGAGAAGGGAGAACTTGATCACCAAAAACCTCGACGAGGAGCTCGGAGAAAAAGGCGATGGGGCGTGCAGTGACTCTGGTAAGCCCACAATACGAACGTTCTGTCTCCTGCTTCTCCCTTCCAAATCCGATAGTTTAGATTTCAGCGACTTGTTGTCTTCCTGCAGTGAAGAGCACATAGCCTCAAGTTGCTCCAGGCGTCCGCAAACAGTTTCTGCATTCTCCTCGAGATCGGTTATACGTTTCCCATGGCCTGAGACCACGGCCTGGATGTTGTCTAGCTTAGCGTCCATTCTGTCGAACGATGACTTGAACTCCGCGGCTATGGCTACCCTATGCTGCTCAAGCAGGTCCGGAATGGAAGCCATTGAGCTAGCACCAACGTCAGTGCTAGCCACGCTGTCCGAGGACATATCTGACTCTGCTGAATCTCTTTTTGCTCCTTTCTTTCCTCTGGGCATTTTTCCAAATCAGTGCTAGTGTTACCGGCATGGGCGTAAAATTGCGTATGGACGGTGTGGACGTGTCCATACCAATATGTGCTGAAATTGTCCACACGAATAGAACGATATGACAACAACGGGAAAGGGTTAATGCGTTCCCTCTTTATAGTCCCGCCTTATGTATTTTGTGATTGGCTTTGCCTCCTGTTGGTTGTCATGGGTTGTGTTTCGGTTAGCGGTGATTGGTTGCTTAATTTGAGAGTGGTAAAACAGCTTCTGCTGTCATCTCGGAATCAATCAGCTCAGCTGCTGCGCTATGACTGCGGCTGAAGCTGAAGTTTGATGTCAACTGAGGAAGAATGTTGGGGGAAAAAAGGAAAGGAGAAGACATTCGGAACTATTTTCACCAAACAACGACGCATATTCTTCAAGTTTTTTTTAACTTATAGATATCATCATGAAACTTTGCCAGTTGATTACTGATACTAACACAATTATTTTTTGTATTACATGTTTTTCTTTAATATTTTATTAAATATGCAAATATGGCAATATTTAACCAATTATGCGTAAATTTGGGTAATTTTTCGAGAAAAAAATCGAGATGTTGGATAAAGCCAGAGTTAAAATCTCTATTTTATTTTAACCACATATTAGTTTCTAAAGTTTTTACACAACAGATTTTGGATACAGCCTTTTTTCATTTAATACATCAAAAAATAATATGTACATGTCTTAGAAATGCATTTTCGGCATGTTTTTAGGAGGAAAATGTATCATAAATCAGACAATTAACAATATATTAACAAATCCTTCTGTAAAAACCTTTAAAATAGTGCTATGAATGATTATAGAAAGTTTGGTTGATGTCAATGGTCTAGAAGTTGAGATCTTTCTCAGAGTATTGAAAAAGCTAATTTTGAGAAAACGGCCGTTAAAGATAAAAACGTGAATTCTGCTGATAATCACTGATTATAGCTACAGATATTTATTGAATTAGGCCCTACACCCCTCAATGCCATATAGGCCGACCACTGCTTAACATATATAAACCATAGCATAGTAACATTTACATCCACACCCTAATTTAAACGTGATTCATTCATTATTAGCCACTGTCTGTCAACCTGCTCCGGAGTCGGCACAGACGCTTTCTCTCCCCTCTCCTCTGACAGTCTGTGTCTCTCCGACGTGATAGGCGTGATTTACATGTCTTTAACGCTTATCCCCTTCAAATGGCGATCATGTAATGTCCGTAGCCAATTGATTAAGTATTTTTTTGTGTTGGTTTGGCATATTTTCGACGTTTTTCCCATTTTATTTTGTGATTTTCGAGCTACCCGCGGCTAGCATCACGTGATGCCTTTTAGCGAATCACATCGTCAGAAATGTGCATTAGCCAATGAGTTCGCGTTCCTAGCATTGAATCCCTCCTCACACTTTCACGATTGGTTACTGACACAAAGGAAATTACCATATTTGGATCCGATAACGTTGTGCTAGAGATTCAGAGCTTTCCAACAGTACCATGGTTATTATGATTCATACAGCGGCCGCAGTGCTTTATGTTACGTTAGAATGCTCACTTTTGACGAATTTAGGAGCAAAATACAGACGCAAGCAGTCAAAGTTTAGTAAAATAAACACCTAAAACGTATATATTTTGGACCTTTTATCCATACTAGTATGAAAGAAGACATGTTATGGAAGCTAAATAGACACAAATCTCAAAATTGACCAGTGCTTAAAAAACGATGTTTTTGCCTGCCATGTCTCGCCTTAAGTCCAAAATAGTCAGTGGGAGCTAGAGAGCGAACGCACCTACTCCATGCTCTGCAACCCGGAACCTCCAAATGCCTCGTTTTTTAATAGGACAAAGGATTGGAAGGTATACTGAAGAAGTCTGACTTAGAAGATAATTTTTTAACTGATTTTAGTGGTATTGTTAGCAGCTAGCTCCCGAGCTAGCTTCGCAGTAGCCACCATCTTTTGCAGCATTTTTATTGTGAACATGCCATTTCCATTAGCGTGTGGCTGTCAGTGCATCTGTATGAACATACTCTTTCATGTAGACAAGGATAGGTCATATCAAACTGTTCGAAGTGCGTTACTAGCACTAGACTTGGTTCTTCTCATGAGTAGGCTAAACCTAACTGTGCTAACAGGCTATACGTCATCATTGTTTACAAACAGACAGAGGGCGAGGCGTATCTGGCTTCGCTTCCGGACAGGGGGCGGGGGGAGCTCAAAGATTGTATATTTACGAGGGGAGCTGCAACTCTTTTTAAAAAATAGGCCATTGTGAGATTAGCTGAACATCAGCATAGTACAATACATTATCTGGAAGTTTTTTTTCAGCAAACAATGGAAGAAAAACGTATTAGGGACCACTAAGACCATATAATATGGTGTATAATAGAACCGAAAAGTGTATAATATGGGAGCTTTAAGTGACATGTGGCGCCCCTAGCAGTGTATGCAGTTCCCTATATTGGCATGCTGCTTGGACAGTCAAGCTGCACCCTCCTGTTTATCTTCATTTATAGGTTGGTATGTGCGGACAGATGTAACCTGATTACAGAATGTACAGTAGATTTAACATACCTCCATTGTATATAGCAGACAACATTGTCTGGCAGTTAGTGTTACTCTAGAGAGCACAGGCATGACATTTAGAAGCTTAAATTCCAAAGTAGAGGATATGAATTACATCATGGCGTGGTATTGTTTAAAAAGGTTGTTTAAATGTACGTGTTGCTTGGGGTAATCCAGTGATAGTAGTGCCACATTCTGTCCCAAGTTTGTGCTCTTCCCTGAATGGCTCATTTCCACAAGAGATGTGCCGTATTTTCATTCAAATGGTGTTTGTCCTTGCCAGGCTCAGGTCAGCTGGTCGATGAAGAGTGATTCTTCATTCAGTACACTTCACACATCCCTCAATCCTGACTTGGCATTATTGCTTTCAGCAGTCCAGAGCGTCCAGAGGTCTGTTTATTATTTGGACAATTTTGACACTCTCTGAAATCCTCATTTTCACCTTAATCAAATTGATCAGAACTCACATAATGCTAGTTTCAGAAGTAAAAATATAATGTATGTACCTATTCTGGCTGAGGTTAAATATGTTGATTTTTCTTTACTTTATATGCACATTCTGAACTCTTCACTTAAACCACAAATGTTCTTTTTTGTGCTATTTGGTGCTTGGATTTGTTGCTTAACACTTATATCCTTATCTAATCAAAAACATGAACTACATAATTCATGACTTTTAGTATGTTGTTGACCAAAACTTTATCTATTTTTCAATCTCAGCAAAACAGCTGCAAGGCCATGTGGAAACAGGACTAGGCTATTATGTAATGTGAACTAATCTTTAATAAATAAAGCCCAGGGTTGAACTGCAAATGAAAATGTTGCCCTGGATTTATGGCTGAGACATTCTAACCTCCACTATGCCTTAAACAGTCAAGTCAACACATTTTGCTTTCTGTGTTGTGCAAAAACTTAAGTTTTATGTTGGTCCAACATGTTTACAGTTCCTTCAAGGATATGGTTGGCAGGTTTGTAATTTGGAGATAATTTAGAGGACAATATACTTTTGCATCAGAAATAAAAACAGTAATCCCAGAGCCCTATGTATGGTGCTCTGGGGCGGACGTAACCGGATGATGAAGTGCTGGGTAAGCGCCGTCGAAGCCGTGATAGTAAACATCAAAGATGGCTGCGAAAATGTTGTTTGAATTTGAGACGGCTTTGGTTTCGACACTTAACGATTTGGAAGACGGCACTCAAATCTTTCATTGATAAGTAAGAGGAATGTTCTGATTTGCCGACCGACCACAGCAAAAATTTAATTTCACAGTTAATCCCGCTGTTCGCTAAACGACCGGGGCTTAATACGTCACCTTGCTCATTGCTCTCATTGGTTGTAGTGCTATCCAATTGTGTGCAGTGGCATTTGAAATGCACAAGTAGGAGCCGCCCCTTGAGTTGGGAATTACTATTGATTGTGGCCAGACCCTCTATCGTTCAAGATATCAGGGTCTGGAATTCCAGGCTAGTAATCAACTGCATTAGGGGAAAAAACAGCAAACTCCAGCAGACCATCATAAAAGGGCACTGCACTCACTCCAACTGCTCTCAAAAAGCAGCTGCCGTTTCCTTTTACTTTTCACCCTTCCTTTCCCTTTTTTGCCTCTGTCCCTTTGAAGGCCCTCCATTAGTTGCAATTACTGCGTCTGTGTCAAATGGAAAATCAATAATAAATGGCCAGCAGGATTACATGATACTGTGTCTTCTCACCTTGTAATGGGCATCTGTGTTAATTAAGTGGAAGCTATGATTTATGGCTGGCTGGTTTATGTTTTTCAATAAGCAAAAAGTATGTGTACTCTTTTCCATTCAAGCATATGATTGCTGTGTTTATTTAGGGAGGCCTTCATTCAATCTTTTGCTGTGAGAATAAGCCCTCGACTATGCAGTCAAATAAATACAGAATCTATCTAAAAGTTTAAATCCCAAATGGATTAAAATCCTTGTTTATTTTGACTAAGTTTGAGTTACACGTAAGGAATATCAGTATCCACCCTTAGGGAGCTCACTGTATATAGTATACAGTATAGCTATGACGTAATCAAACTCAGTTTTTGGTTATTTTTTTGATCTGTTCAAAACAATAACCGAAAACTGAGTTTGATGAAGCGATGGATCATGGGAACAGCTTTGGTGAGCGAATGCGAAACAGTGGGGAAGGCACATTTGTTGTTGATCACGTTGGACCAAACAAAAAAATGCAATACAACAAACAAAAATACAATACTTTTTTTTTAGGTGCGCTGAATTCCTCCCCCCGGATTATTAGGTTCTCCCTGTGTTTCACTAGTTAATGGCTTTGCCAGAATTTTCAGGACGCAAACAAACCCCTTCCATTGACTGGCAACCAAGGGAAACGGTGTGTTACTTTATTAAAATTAACAATTTCTCTGATTTTGGAAATGTATGGAAAGTTTGGAAACATTTGTGATGTGTTAAGTACACAACTCAAACAAATAAAAGACCTAACATTAATTATGCCAATTTGTAAACCAAAGTAATACATATTCCCCTTTTTAAGTTTTTTTTAATTTACTTTTCTGCCCTTTATTTCTGCCTAACTTTGGTCTGTGTCCTTACGCCCTGATGTTTCCCTGGCTCTTAGGTCTCTTACCATCCCTCTCTTTGATATATTCCCCCATTACTAGTCTCTCAGCCTTGTCACCCACAGCGTTTCAAACTGCAGCCGTAGAATGAATCATGCAGAGAGAGAGAGATGGACAAAGTGAAGCTAAAAAGTAAATGGTCTGGAAATCAGGTGCAAGGGGGTGGCACAGGCTGTCTAGCACATCACATACTGGGGTGTTTATAGCTTATGATGTCAGAGAAGATGAAAGCTCTTGTTCTCCTTACGTAGGACAAAATCAGTTTGAGGTGGCTTCTTATTTTTGAGGAGTATTATGGCATTGTGTCACCAACTGGAAAAAGTCAGAAAAATAATCAAATACTGTACATTGCACTTATTTCTCCGTATACCTAATCTGAAAACCATTAAAATTAGTATTTGTTTGATCTAACACATTTGAAATTAATAATTCTCTATATAGAGTTGTTTTATAAAAAAAATTATATGTTACAATTAAGTAATGTATACATTAATGCCTCATTAATTAGTATCTGATAGTAAACATTTTTCTGAAATATACATGACTACTTTTACATAGGTACTTTAAGTAGGGGAAAACGGGGTAATCTGAGCCACTTTTTACATTTGCTCCCCTCTAAGCGAGCTAAAATTATTTATCACTCAAATTTACACATTTCCCATTAATTCAGGATGTTTCCTAGAAATGGGCATTAGCAGAATTTTTTCAAGACAAAGGGCAGTGAAAATATGATTGTTTTAAAAAAAGTTGTCATGTGGCTCACTTTACCCCAGCTGTGGGGTAAACTGATCCACTTACTTTTTCCACTCTGAAACTACCATAACAACGCATATTGTAACAGTAAGAATCCTGAAAGCTAGCCACACATTCCAGAACTAATGTCGGACTAGTAAAAGAATGATGGGGTTTGGTCAATTAAGCAAAGCAAATTTTCCAAACACTTGAAAGTAACTCTGAACAAAATCAAATACAACATATTATAATTCAAAAGGTTTTAATAAGATTCAAATGAAAGATAGAACCAGTTAGATTAGAACACAGTCTGGGGGTCAGAACACAGGACCCTTAGAGCCAGCTAGTGTCTGGGGGTCAAAGCATAGGAAAATCAGAACCAGCGAGAACAGCCTGGGACTCAGAACACAGGAGAAGACCCAACTGGATTATAACATCAGCCTGTCATACTCTACAACTAGGCCTACTCTACATTCCAGCCCTGAAGGTTACAGGGAAAGATGAGAAGGTGCTCTTTCAGTGTGGTTGCCCCAGGTCGTCTTCCTGGGGCCGTATTACAGAAACTTCCTAACTCACAATTCCTATCTTAACTGTATGGTTACCATGGTAATTGGAGTTAGGACCTGATTTAGGAAAAGTGTATTACAGAAGCATCCTAACTGACAAAATCTTAAATAAAGCATCCTAACTTTAGGATAACTGTTGGGCCATCCTAACTTCTCCGTTTTCTAACCGTAAAATAGCCTACAAGTGATCAGTGATGGCTGCAATTATTTTTAATTTAGAGAGAGAGATCAACCGCAACCAGCGTAATTTGTATGTTGAGCGGCTGCTTGCTAACCCGGACGATGTTTTGCGGTTTGAGGACAAAATCCTAATCAACCGGTATCGATTGCCTCGGGCAATGATACTCCAGCTAGCCGAGCAGCTGCGACCAGCGTTGGAGAGGCCAACGAAGCGACACGGGGTCTCTCTTGTGCTGCAGCTGACAAATGCACTACGGCTGTTTGCCAAGGGGGACTTCCAGACCGAGGTTGCTGACTTATCTAAAATGTCCCAGCCGGCAATTTCAAGAAACTTAACAGAGGTGGCAACAGCAATAAGCCGATTGGCCCCTCAATACATTGTTTTTCCGAAGGCGGAGGAAATCATGTATATAAAATCAGCATTTTATCGGGAGTGCCGGATGCCGGGTGTGATCGGGCTCATAGACGGGTCGCTGTTCCCAATCAAAGCCCCTAATGGGCAGGTAGAGGCAGCATACGTGTGTCGTAAAGGCTATCATGCCATCAACATACAGGCAATAGGCGACCACCGGATGGTTATCCGTCATCTGGTAGCGCGATGGCCGGGCTCGACTCATGATTCGTTCATCTTCAACACAAGGTAGTAGAAGTGTTTCAAGACAAACCTTAATGAGACTAGACAGTAACTTTATCATCATTACCATACTGCAGCGCCACCCAGTGGGTCTATAGGGTAATAGGCTACAATAAAGTTAGTTTAGATTATGTTAGACCCTCTCCTCACCTACTATTATTAGGCCCAATAATATTATTATTATCATATTCTTTATTGTTAGGCTTACGTTGCCCAGGATTAGATTTTATATTTGATGCTCTAATTCAGATATGCCAGTTTCACACGCAAATACATTCTGAATTAAATGTGAAATTATCTTATTTTAGCAGTTTTGTATCTCTGCAGTGACATCAATACTTATCTGGAGGAATCAGATCAGAGTGGCTGGCTTCTTGGTGATTCTGGCTATCCCCTAAAGCCATACCTCATGACTCCAGTAGGGAATGAGCGCTCTCCAGCAGACAGGCGGTAAAAAAGCCAGATTTAAAAAAAAATTTATTTCTTAGATTCCAAACAATATAACACAAGTATTGTGGTTAGTCGGTTATCTAAGTATGTTGAATCCAATAGGTATAACCGAGCTCACAAGCAATGTCGATCGAGGCAGGAGCGTCTGTTTGGAGTCTGGAAGAGCACGTAGCCTAAAGGTCTAGATATTCGGGAAACATTTAGTAATATAAAAAGTCAATGTTGATTAACTGACAATACCTAAAATCTTTTTAATCAGATGGAGATGCCATGACACCAGTGGAGGCTACCTCCAATATTCCCCAGAAAAAGTGGTGTTGTTCATTAAAGCCACAGCAGTGCTTCATAACATCTGCAGATTGGCTAATCTTCCAGACCCTGAGGTTGACGCAGCAGAACCAGAAGGCCATGCTGTTGAACAGGAGCCGCAGGGACTTGTTGCTGGGGTCAACACAAGGAATCAATTGATCCATGATTTCTTTGAAAGACCTGGCCAAGATAATTAGCCAAAATAATAATGAGTAATGATAGTGTAAAGATACAAAAATATATAGTTGAATAATACCATTTAAGAGTGTAATATAAATTAATTGATAGGACTAATACACAGGTGAAATATTCAATGCACATTTAATCACATTTTATAGCTTATTATAATACTAATGATAACAATATATACATATAACTAATGATTTAAATAAAAAGGTGAAATATTCAATGTACATTTAATTATATTTTATAGCTTATTATAATACTAATGATAACAATACATAGAACTAATGATTTAAATAAAATGGTGAAATATTCAATGTTATTTAATGATTAAAATAAAAAAATCTGTTAAAATATAGCAATTGTTTGGTGTTATTAGGCTATATTTCTTGGCTGCACTTTCTGCAAAGCCTCTGTCTGGTCTTCTCCCACTCAAATCTTTCTCTTTCCAGCTCCAGCCTCTCTCTCTCAACAGCCAGCCTCTCTCTCTCTAGCTCAATCAGGGCCATGGTGGTGTCTGTTGACGAGTTTTTTCTTTTTGCTGTAAAATCAAAGTGGATATAGCTTATTAGACATTGATGACAGGCATTTGAAAAATGTCACAATGGTAGTGCAATTTAGTTTACTTTACACATATCTGATAATCATTATTGGCTTATTATTATTGGTTTAATAATTACCAGGGGGTGGTACTATTTCGGACGGAGGGGTCTCACAGGTTGCCCCCTGGCTGCACTCCTCTAGGCCTATAAGCTCCAGTGTAATGAGGCCGTCGGGGAAGAGACCGCCGCCAACCACTTCCAGTCCAACCTCACATCCACCAGGAATACCTGTATGAATATGGTATATGTTGGTCTATGCCTATGAGCGCAATTAAAGTGTGAACAAAGATAACAACAAATAAACAAGCAGCCTTAAGACTTTCTTACCTTCATAGTGGACTTTGTCCAACAGCCCGATGATGCGGCACTCAGCGGGTGTAAGGGGAGTAGCAGGGGATGAGCCCCCACCCGTTTTCTGCTGTTCCTTCGACTGGAAAGCAGCTTTCTTTTTTACCTCGCTTGTCATTGTTGACAACTTCTTTTTGATTGTTTCCACGCTCCGCTGGACCCCCGAAACCACAATTTTTGCCCATTCAAGGTGTTTCTTTTCGGCGCTCAGAGCGGGTGATAATTTACCGAATAAAATGTGTTTCACCTTCTCCACCAACATGACCAACACCTCCAACTCATCCGCTTTGAAATTCAATGCTCTCCTATTATTTTCCATTTTTTTTAAAAGAGATTGTCCGTGTAAACTATAGAAAGTAGCCTATAAACAAAGAGATGTCCGGAGTCAGATGGAATTAAAGAGCAACGTGCAGGTTAGAGACCCCAGTTAAACAGCATATAGGAAAAAAATTCAACTACTCGACTTAAAAAAAAATATTTAAAAATATACATCACAGTGGCCTCTGGAGCAATTTTTGTGCGAGAATTGTTCATCGCATCTAAAAAAAAGGTACAAGGCCGTGACGTCACGGGAGGGACTGCGGTCCATTCGAACAATAGAAATTAATGCGTTTTAGTGATATTTTGGACACTTGTAAAAATATATTCATGTGGATATGACGGGACACACACTTACAATTGTGATCCGTATATGTCTAAGAGACCAGGACAAGTCAAGGATCAGAAAATAAAACTAAATAATAACAGAAATATGGACGGGAGTGATGGCATGTTTACAGGCTGACAGTGACTTACGAGCGTTAGCTAAGGATATGCTGTGTCCACGTCGCAGCCAGACTACCACACGCCTACACTGTGATCACGTTGTAAATGGTTGCTATTGTTTCAGCAGTAAGTGAACTAGTGTTGTGTAGGTTATCTAACACTGACAGGAGTAGCCTATTGATACATGTTATGAAACTATAGTCTCGGACTAATTGTAACTCCACATGCTGCTGCTCTAACGTTACCGCACGGGAGAGAGAGCGGGCGGGCGAGCGAGAGAAAGAGAGCGAGTGATTTATCAGATTTTTTCTACAATAGGAATAAAAGCATTGAGGATCAAATTAAAGTAAATACAGCATACAGTAAATTGATTATGACTATGGGTTATGACTTGTTAGCTAGTGGTTATGCTGCCAGCAATACATTATAACCACACGTTGCTTCTCTCCCCATTGAAATTAGTATGCCGACTAACTTTGGAAGTTTAAAAACATTAGCAAACAAGACTTACAGATCATAGTTTCTGTGGGATGAATTTCTGACGGCTCTGTGTCCGGTCGGCCCTAGCAAGATCCTAGGTCTGTGTCCCACCGTGTGTCCGTGACCGTCAGTCCAGCTGCGGCTCGGGACAGAGATTGTGAAGCAGCTCAGCTGTTTATTAAACCACGCAGGTCAGGTGTTGTATGGGAATCCCCTCCTCAACTTCACCGTGTCGCATAATAAGCCTCCTGTCCTGTCTAAAATGATCACCGTGTGTTTCGTGAGGGTGGCGGCTGCGGCAGCGATGTAGTCCCGTCTCTTGTCTAAACACACCCGGTGACTACAGCTAGCTAGCGCGGCTTATGTACTGTTACAGACACCTTGGACTACTTTTCCTCAAAGGCTGGAGTACACAATGCTTCTCCATTATTTTAAAAATGCAATGTAAAACTACAGAACAAAAAGGAACACACTAAATGACAACAGTTCAATTCACTACTACCTACTACTGTGCATTAGGTTGAAGCTGTTAGGTTCGGTCAGGTTCTCACGAGTCCCTACCGTGACGTATTCGAATGCTGTGAACTTTTTAGCAGCGTAGCTCAAAAACGCCACTTTTCTCTCAGAATTTACATATTTGTGTTTTGAAAAACATACAGTATCTCACAAAAGTGAGTACACCCCTAACATTTCTTCAAATATTTCATTATATCTTTCCATGCGACAACACTGAATAAATGACACTTTGATACAATGTCAAGTAGTCAGTGTACAGCTTGTATAACAGTGTAAATTTACTGTCCCCTCAAAATAACTCGACACACAGCCATTAATGTCTAAACTGCTGGCAACAAAAGTGAGTACACCCCTAAGAAAAAATGTCCAAATTGGGCCCAAAGTGTCAATATTTTGTTTTGCCATCATTATTTTCTAGCACTGCCTTAACCCTCTTGGGCATGTAGTTCACTAGAGCTTCACAGGTTGCAACTGGAACCCTCTTCTACCCATTCATGACGACATCAAGGAGCTGGTGGATATTAGAGTCCTTGCGCTCCTCCATCTCCCGTTTTAGGATGCCCCAAAGATGCTCAATAGGGTTTAAGACTGGAGACATGCTTGGCCAGTCCATAACCTTTACCCTCAGCTTCTTTAACAAGCCAGTGGTCGTTCGGAGGGGTGTTTGGGGTCGTTATCATGTTGCAGTACTGCCCTGCGGCCCAGTTTATGAAGGGAGGGGATCATGCTCTGCTTCAGTATGTCACAGTACATGTTAGAATTCAATGAACTGTAGATCCCCAGTGCTGGCAGCACTCATGCAGCCCCAGACCATGACACTCCAACCACCATGCTTGACTCTAGGCAAGACACACTTGTCTTTGTACTCCTCACCTGGTTGCCGCTCCACACTCTTAACACCATCTGAACCAAATAAATGTATTTTGGTCTCATCAGACCACAGGACATGGTTGCAGTAATCCATGTCCGTAGTCTGTTTGTCTTCAGCAAACTTTTTGTGGGGTTTCTTGTGCATCATCTTTAGAATAGGCTTCCTTCTGGGATGACAACCATGCAGACCAGTATGATGCAGAGTGCGGCGTATGGTCTGAGCACTGACAGGTTGACCCCCCACCCCTTCAAGCCCTTCAGCAATGCTGGCAGCACTCATACGTCTATTTTCCAAAGCCAACCTCTGTGTACGACGCTGACCATGTGCACTCAACCTTCGTAAACTGGGCCGCAGGGTGGTATTGCAACATGATAACGACCCCAAACACACCTCCAAGACGACCAGTGGCTTGCTAAAAAAGCTGAGGGTAAAGGTTATGGCCTGGCCAAGCATGTCTCCAGACCTAAACCCTATTGAGCATCTTTGGGGCATCCTCAAATGGAAGGTGGAGGAACGCAAGGTCTTTAATATCCACCAGCTCTGTGATGCTGTCATAAATGGGTGGAAGAGGGTTCCAGTTGCAACCTGTGAAGCTCTAGTGAACTACATGCCCAAGAAGGTTAAGGCAGTGCTGGAAAATAATGGTGGCCACACAAAATATTTACACTTTGGGCCCAATTTGTAAATTTTTTCTAAGGGGTGTACTCACTTTTGTTGCCAGCAGTTTAGACATTAATGGTTGTGTGTCGAGTTATTTTGAGGGGACAGTAAATTTTCACTGTTATACAAGCTGTACACTGACTACTTTACATTGTATTAAAGTGTCATTTATTCAGTGTTGTCCCATGGAAAGATATAAAGAAAAATGTGAAGAAATGTGAGGGGTGTACTCACTTTTGTGAGATACTGTATAAAATCCTTCATACTCTTTTTGAATGGGTATGTCCAGAGTAGGTTATGAATCAATCTCGTTTTTGTTTTAACCTGCAAGTTGCTCTTTAAGTGGTGGCGGTTGCTTAGCAACAGACATAAACGTTGCGAACGGAGGTTGAATTTAGCAGTTAGGATTTCCTAAACAGACTTAGGATAGGATTTAGTAAGATAAGATAGGATTCCTAAAGTTAGTTAGGATCTGCTTCTGTAATACCAAATCAGAAAAAAATCCTATCTTGGACCATCCTATCTTAAGTTAGGACTTAAGATAGGAAGTTTCTGTAATATGGCCCCTGCCCCCTGGTGTATTTCCTTGGCATGATGGCTTTTCTACAATGTGTATCACATTAGAATAAAACATGTGTCATGTAATATTACATTAAAATATGTTTAAGACTAAACTTAACTTGTGCCTCATGGTGGGGGAAAGTGAGACAGTGGCTCATGGTTTCATATGTTGGTAGTTCATCAACATGATAGAAGTTTTTCTACGTTTGGCACAACAGTTGATTAAGTTGACAGCAAGAAAATTTACTTTTACATGCAAAATACCTATTTTGGTGAAAAAAAACATGCTTACCACAGCACCATGAGGTCCTCTCTTTCAGGGCCATGGGGAAATGAGAGGGGCTTGAAAACATATATCTTACATGACCATAAATGTTTTCCGTTGCCTAGATACAGGGGGTGGCTCACATTACCCGATGCCTCAGATTCCCCCGTTCTCCAATATATCTTGTACATTTTATGTATTTTTTTAATTATTATTTTAGAGCAGTTTTTCACAAGTCATAAAGGACCCTTTGATTCCAAATTAGGGACTCTTCTTAGCATACAATGATGTTTTAATCAACTAAAAACAGTATTGCGGCAACAGTTTTGGAAAAGCCCTGTCCTTATTTTAACAATACAATAATCTTGTGAACACAATGCGAGGTTTGTGAAAAAATTGTTTTCCAACTTCGGTGTGAAAGACTTGGAGCCAGGCCTTATCGCCCTACATCAGGGCTCCAATCCTAGTAAAGCTCTTGTGGCTAAATGGGAAACAAATCCCTGCAGCCTGGTTCCAACATCTTGTGCAAAGCCTTCCCGGAGGATTGAAGGCTCTGGTTGCAGCATGGTTCAACAATCACATATGGCCGCTATGTTTAGGCATCCACATACTTGGGCAATGTAGGGGTTTTTTCTGCAGGCAATCTATTAAGGCGAGACACGGCAGGCAAAAACATCGTTTTTCAAGCACTGGTCAATTTTGCGATTTGTCTATTTAGCTTCCATAACATGTCTTCTTTCATACTAGTATGGATAAAAGCTCCTAAATATACGTTTTAGGTGTTTATTTTACTAAACTTTGACTGCTTGCGTCTGTATTTTGCTCCTAAATTCGTCAAAAGTGAGCATTCTAACGTAACATAGCCTACAGCACCGCGAACGCTGTATGAATCATAATAACCATGGTACTGTTGGAAAGCTCTGAATCTCAAGTGTAACGTTATCGGATCCAAATATGGTCATTTCCTTTGTATCAGTAACCAATCGTGAAAGTGTGAGGAGGGATTCAATGCTAGGAACGCGATCTCATTGGCTAATGCACATTTCTGACGATGTGATTCGCTAAAAGGCATCACGTGATGCTAGCCGCGGGTAGCTCGAAAATCACAAAATAAAATGGGAAAAACGTCGAAAATATGCCAAACCAACACAAAAAAAAATACTTTCAACTAATCAATTGGCTACGGGCATTACATGATCGCCATTTGAATGGGAGAAGTGTTAAAGACATGTAAATCACGCCGGAGAGACACAGACTGTCAGAGGATCAGAGGGGAGATGGTGGGGAGAGAGCGTCTGTGCGGACTCCGGAGCAGGTTGACAGACAGTGACTAATAATGAATTAATCACGTTTAAATTAGCATGTGGATGTAAATGTTACTATGCTATGGTTTATATATGTTAAGCAGTGGTAGGCCTATATGGCATTGAGGGGTGTAGGGCCTAATTCAATAAATTACTCTAGCTGTAATCAGTGATTATCAGCAGAATTCACGTTTTTATCTTTAAAGAGGACCTATGATGCTTTTTGACTTTTATGACCTATAAACGTTGTTATGATGATTCATAGTCATGCTTAACCATACTAAATTATCAAATAATGACTTACATGCATTTCGACGTATTCCCTGCTGACCGTCTGGGGTGTCTGTGCGGAGCACTAAACACTATTCTAGCCAGTCGAGAAGTCACGTGTTCAAAGCGGTCTACCCTTTCATAATGCGTGACGTCGCATAAAACTTTGTGACTTCACCACGCGGATGTTTCCATGTATGGTAATGCTGTCACTTCCCTGTTCGCGTCTGCCTCGCGCCCTTATAGGTCCATGCTCGCGCTTCCCGCCACTGAAAGTGTTCCGGAAGGAAGGTAACCAATCACAACGGAGTGGGGTTTGCAGGAGGGGGGGGAGGGTAGCGGAGATGGCCGAAGCACAGGCGGAGGGAGCCGAACCACACACACTCAAGTGTTGACAGGATGTGCTGGATCGCCAAAATAAGAGAAAGAGCTTCCCGAAAATCTACATAGTTTTTTGTGATGTGATTCGTGTCAGGTTGCTCTATAGCAGTGTAAAACAAGAAATTAAGACCAGAAAAGTAGTATAATAGGTCCTCTTTAACGGCCGTTTTCTCAAAATTAGCTTTTTCAATACTCTGAGAAAGATATCTCAACTTCTAGACCATTGACATCAACCAAACTTTCTATAATCATTCATAGCACTATTTTAAAGGTTTTTACAGAAGGATTTGTTAATATATTGTTAATTGTCTGATTTATGATACATTTTCCTCCTAAAAACATGCCGAAAATGCATTTCTAAGACATGTAGGCCTACATATTATTTTTTGATGTATTAAATGAAAAGAGGCTGTATCCAAAATCTGTTGTGTAAAAACTTTAGAAACTAATATGTGGTTAAAATAAAATAGAGATTTTAACTCTGGCTTTATCCAACATCTCGATTTTTTTTTTTCTCGAAAAATGACCCAAATTTACGCATAATTGGTTAAGTATTGCCATTTTTGCATATTTAATAAAATATTAAAGAAAAACATGTAATACAAAAAATAATTGTGTTAGTGTCAGTAATCAACTGGCAAAGTTTCATGATGATATCTATAAGTTTAAAAAAAATCTCTATTCACCTGGGGTGTCTCGCCTTAAAAGGTATACGGACAGGTAGAAAGAGTAATGCTCATGTTTTATGAATTTTTTTTTTCAGGCCATCAAGATAAATTCTAACAATATATTTTAAATATCCATGCCACAAATTGCATTTTAAAAAAAACACGTTTCTGAGAGATTATATTTCCAAGAAGAGTTAGACATTAACTACTGGCATATCCAAGTCAGAATCTAACCTTACAGCAAACAAATGCAAGATGGGTTTGCCATACACCACATTTGGATTAAATGTCAAGCCTACATTAATCATTAACAAGTTGAGACGAGTTAGTGAAAAACTGAGCTCATTGCCTGAGTTTCTTTGGAACGTTGCTATATTATCAACATTTAAACTCCCAATTCAGGACTATGTCTTTACATATTTATAGGCAGATCATTATTATGTATAGGCATACCTTAATGGGACTGTCTCATTTATAAATTTTTAGACAACAATGTTTGTTCTTACTTTTACCTTGTATGTTCGCTTTGATACTCTGTAGCATTGGGTAACACTTTATAATAACTGTCCGTTGTAACTCGTTAATAGATCATTAGTAAACTCTTAATGATTATTAATGATTTGTTAAGTGTTTGTTAGCAGTTTGTTAAGGATTTATAACAATGGTTGGTAGTTAATAGCTTAATAATTGAATCAGTTCATCTGGGAGGTAATCCGAGATTAACTGATCACGTCACGTTCAAGTCCATGGCATGCACAGTGTGTATTGAGTTTATTTAAAAATATTTGAAAATGGGGCTGCCCTCAGTTGCCCATGCACTGTGTATAGTCTATAGCCTATTTCAGCCTCGTCGGTATCTCGGATTACCTCCCAGATGAACTGATTCAATTATTAAGCTATTAACTATCTACCATTGTTATAAATCCTTAACAAACTGCTAACAAACACTTAACAAATCATTAATAATCATTAATTAAGAGTTTACTAATGATCTATTAACGAGTTACAACGGATAGTTATTATAAAGTGTTACCTAGCATGGTAATATTGTTGTAATTAGTTGCTCTTACCTCACAGGCATCAAGATGGAGAAAACAAAGTGTGCCCTGTGCAACTTTCCAGTAACACATTGAAACAAGCCTCAAATGATTACACCACTTGTGTGTTAGCAGAATAAAACTGGACTGGTAGGTTAATATCTCATATGTGTCCTGTGTGCCCCCCCCCCCCCCCCCCCCCCCACACACACACACACACACTCTAAAGCAATGTTGTTTTGAAAGCCCCCCTGTGCATCAGTTCCCTCTTATTTTAGTCTGGCGCCCACACATTGTATATTGTTGTAAACAAACCAAAAACACACTGAAATACACAACCAATAATTAAAGTGGTCCTTTAGGGGGGAAATGTATAGCATATGTATGTCCAAATTTAAAATAACACAATGTGCACAAGTACAAAATATCAGCAGAAAAAGATAAATGTAAGATTATCTGCACTTGAACAACGTGTGTGTCTCATTGACACAGATAAGCTCTCCCATTCTTTAGCTGAAATACACAGTGAGGGTTAAGGCATCATTAGCCATACAAAGCCACCAAGTGCCGTCAAAGTGCACATTTGATTTAAGGCAAACTGAGTCTGAACTAAATCTAAACTAAACTAAACTAGATCTGATGTTGGAACTACTTGTTCAAACTTTCATGTGTAGACAATTGTTGGAGGTGTTTTGACATGCTATTACCCTCTGGGCTTCTCGTGCACACTCTGAGTAAGAGAGCTCAGGACTGGTGAGTGATCTGTGCTGGAGTTTTATCCAAGATTCAAATGCTGTAAATATCGACTGCCTGGGTGTGCACTGCTGTTCACTGATAAATCAGCAGGTATCCATAGCCATTACACTCCATACATGGCCCACAACACCCTTGCAGATGAGAATGAGATGCATTGTATTATTCCCAAATTGGGAAATAAATAACAAATATACCCATGAAACCTCATCAATACATTTGATGTGAATGTATTTTTTTCTCTTTCTATTCTCACAGTGAATTAAAAATGCAAAGCCTTAGTCAATCTCAATCGGCTTTGTGCTTGCTGAAGATTATTCCCAGTGAAATACAGGAACATTGATTCTGACAAGAACTTCTGGAATGAGACAAAAATGACCCAATTATGGATTACTTGTGAATTCATATCCAACATTGCCTCTTAGGCGGAATGTTCTTGAGGCTGCATATCTCATATCAGCTCGAGGTAATTAGCATGGAAAGAGACCACTCAGGATAACGGAAAGGACAGGCATGAGAGAGCAGTGACCAGCATAGTCTTAAAATATGCCCTTTTTTTCTTTTTCAATTTTTCATTTTACCAGTGAGCATCAAAGCATCAATTCTTATGTAAGCACAGGTCAGCTGAAAGCTCCTGGACTGTGTAAGTGTAGTAATTCAAGTGTAAAGTGTTAAGACTATACAGAGAAGGTGTGTGTGTGTGTGTGTGTGTGTGTGTGTGTGTGTGTGTGTGTGTGTGTGTGTGTGTGTGTGTGTGTGTGTGTGTGTGTGTGTGTGGGGAGACACCTCCTCAAATATGAGAGGAATAATTGTTAGGACATAACTATTAAAAACTAAAAAAACAGTGTTACTTAGAGTCATAATAATAGCCCCAATATATTTACAACATTTATAACATTTGCAGTGTTTTTTTCCCCCAGATTAATTAACCTTTTCTTACAATAGCAACATAATCAACACATGTACATAAATTATCTTGAATATCAAAGTTTATTTAGGGATATAGTAGGGACAGTCTTCATTTATCAGTCAATGGCTTATATAATATTATGTTTTGTCATTGGGATTTCCTGCCAAGTTCTCACTCATTACGTAATAAAATACTATTCTTCTGACTGTTTTTGGCGAGAAGTTGTTGCTTTGGGCGAAACATATAGAGTTGAATTTGAAGGGACAAAAACAGACCTACTTCCATTCTGCAGAGATTTGTTGCTTCCATTATCCCAAATTCCTTTAGTTACATAATTGAACAAAGGTGGTTCCCCTCAGATGAGAGTTTGCTATTCATTATTTTATTAGTCAAAAAACATAGTTCAAAAAGACACAATTGTGCTCCCCTTCTAACACAGTCCGACAGGTATTACAACAGTGGCTCACTTTCTTGTCCCTGTGCTGCGTGACGGGAGCTGCTGTTCCTGAGGAGGTAAGAGTGATTCTATGCTTCACTAATGGGGTCTGTATGTTCTTGGCTTCTTGGAAGACTTTTTTAAATTATGCTTTTAAGAAAAAACGGTCCCTGAAGCGTTAGATGATATTGTCACAACATAAATAAACATGTGTGATGGATATCTCACCCTATATCCAACTCCTTACTGGTGTCCAATGAACATTCATAAACAACAAACTTGCCATCATCTTTTAGGATAACTGACAGGGAAGATGTGTCAGTGCAAAAAGCAGTGAGACATTCTTAATTGGCGTGGTGATGGATGCCCAAGGTAGCCTAGTATAACACTGAATATACTGTCTATACTTCAAGTCATTGTTAACATTTACCTCTAACCACAGTTCCCGTACTCTTAACTTATATGTTTTATGTGGCAAATAGTAACCATAAATGCCTTAATTTTGCTTTAGTTGCTACAAGCGGGTGTTGTTAGGAAACAACAAGAAAAAGGTGAACATTTTGTAGACCAGTTTGAATGCGTGCAAAATAAGACATTATATCCAGTGACGCTAGCAGCTCTGTAAAGCTGTACTGAAGCACAGTGGTGGTTAAAGCTGAATGTTAATGTAAACATTGTATAACTTTGTATTCACTCTGCTGTGAAGGTTTACATATTTATATCCTCTCAGTGCCGTACGATATTGTGTTGAAAGAAATTGTCGGAAGTCATTAATACATGCCCCCCAGCCCCCCAAACACATTTTACTGATGAAAAATAGTGACATGTGAATGTACAAATGATTCATCGATCCTCGTTCATTCACTGAATTCATTTCATGTCATGTATCATATACATTGCAAACTTGTGTGGGAACATTTGCTGGCAAAACATTTTCTAATATGGTACTGTGGTATGGTGCAGTATTTTAAGTCCAGAGAGTACAATATCAATAGGCTACTTCATTAATTCCAAGTCAGTTACAACTATAAGGATAGTTAATGATGGGACTGAGGGTAGAAATTATGTCTCTGTCTTAATTTACTGCAGCAGAGACAAACCACTCACTCTCAGTAACTGTCACAAATGTGTGCATTTCCAAGAAAGATTGTAATTGGATACTGGATAGACCAGAATCCATTGCTATTGCTATGTTTACTCTTCTTGCTGTTTTTTTTTAAACCTTTATTTATACAGGTATATCCCATTGAGTCCGAAGACTCTTTTGCAAGGGAGACCTGTTCCCATTTACACGTTACCATTCACACACAAATTCATACACCGATAGCAGGCTAACTATTGACTGTTCTACAGAGATACGTGATCATTTCACTAAACAAGCAAGTACAATTTCAGCTGCTTTACTCAGTGAAAGGCAATTTGCTTCTCCATATTTTACCATCTCATCTACATTTAGAAAACAGAAAAATGTCAGTAAAGTATGCATTCAGATGGTACAGATGGTCACAATCAAATACAAGTGTGGACATCCTCCATGATACAGTAAAATGCAGACCAGGAATGTACCACAACAATATAAACTGCATGCTTAGAAATGTAAACACTGGGAAATAAAAAGTAGCTGTCATCTTTGTCATTCTCTGGTTTAGGTTTTATGACAACATAATACTAAACAAAAGGGTGACATAAGATAAAACAGTAAGACTCTAAGAGATCAATGAACATTTCAGAATACTTTTCCTTATATCTCTTCATTGACTACAGTCTCTGGTACAGCTCTCCTGCCACCTGGTGTACTACACATGATCCAATGAATTATTTTCAACTTTGCTGTTAAATCTGTCATGCTCAATTTCAAGCTAGTCATTCATTTATAACTTAAAAAGGCACTAATTTGTAACTCATTTTAAATGACTTCAGTCAAAGGCAAGACCAAATAGATTTAAGTCTGAGTCAAGACCAAAACCATTAATGTTTGTAATGGCGACTAGTCTTGAAATCAATATGTAATTGGAACGCTACAGAGCTTCCTATGACTATCACATACTTCACCTTAGTTAGTGGCCGCTCTTGGACTCAGCAAAATGTTACATTCCAATAACAACATTTGCATGTGATAACTGCAAAAGAAGTGGGGAAGTTAGACAATATTCAACGGTCAAGGCTTGTCTTCAAAAACCAAGTTGTACCAGAAAGTCATTTTAAAATGAGTTGGAATTTATATATTTTTTTAACCATGCAGCCCCACTGACTGTTTTCAGATAAATGTATTGTTCTACAAAGGATTAGTTTATGATTAAAGGATACCACCTAGTGGCAAGGCTGTATACCCACACACAGGTCTAGCGTGTAATGGATGGGCTCTCATTAGGAGCTTGGTAATGCAAGTTCTTAAAATAATCCAGCATCAAACATTTACCCTTATACAACTTATTGATGTAAGAAAGAATCATTCATGGGTGTTGTCAGTGGTCAAACATACAAGCTCTTCTATATAGTACATTTTGAGTTAAGAAGTTAGGACTGATTTGTTTAGCTATTTTCATGTCTGTATTAGCTCTGTAAGGTATCTTGAGTTCACTGATACAATGAAGGGACCTAAGGCTCGTCTTCCTTTTAAAAAAATCCTCAGGGAAATGTACACCTGGGGGACAAATTAAAGGATCAATCTGATGAGATGAGTGCAGACATATGCTTCCACACAAGTACTGCATGGTAGAAGTAAGAAATTAACAATCAATCATGCAGGCCCAAGAACATGGCAAGAGGAACATATGTAAGTGACTTTGAAAGAGGGTTCATTGTTGGGTCACAGTATAAAAAGAAATAAGATTTGAATTGAGATCTTTAGGAAGGATGTCAATAAGGATGCGCACAATTGATGATCGTTAAGCTCTTTCATTAGTGCGATATGTAAGGGGAAATAGCAGCTCTTCCTCAGGTGAATGAGAATATCATTGCATGGCCTATCATCAGGAGCAGTCCATTAACAATTTAATAGAGAGGAATATTATAGTGGGACTGCAGTCATAAAAGCATATAGATGCACTGGTCTATGAATGCAATGTGTGATGTGCATTGTTGCTCTGTTATGCTGGGGGGGCATTTTGCTGGCATGGTTTGGGTCACTGCAAATCAATAGAAAAGTTGTTCTAATTGATCTCCGACTCCGAGTAATCACTCTTATCCAACGATGAAACCCTTCTATCCTGATGTGAGTGATCTCACAGTCACAGTCACTTCTCAGTCACTAGATCTCAATCTATTTGAACATCTATGGGAGATTATGGACAGATGTGTTTAACGAAAGCTCTCCACTACAATCATTCAAACACATTGGAAGAGGTAACATCTTTTGGAATAATGTTGTTCATCCCTCCAGTAGAGTTGTACAATCAATGACAATGCACATTTAAGATGTTCTGACGGCATTTGATGGACCAACACCTTACTAAGACAGTAATTGACATAAGGTGAGGAGAAATATGCCTATGGGTTATTATGATCATATTTTTGAATATGGACCTGAATATGGCTGAGCTGCTTGTTATACGGTTAGGTTACAACTGCACAATAAGCAGTCTTGAGTCTCCAAGGCCATCAATCATTCAATAATTGTGGGCAGAGGAGGCAGCCTCAAGTGTTTATCAGCTCCTCAGCTTTATTCTCTGGTGTTATGTCATTCCCTCGTTAACACATACAGCACATACACATTTTGCTTCAGGTACTTCAAGAACAGCACACACATAAAAAGGAGAAAAACAGACAAATAAAATAAATAAATCCACCTCAGCACCCAGTTCATTGACATACACACAGACAGTCTTTCATTATCTCTCAGCCGCGCCTTATTAATGAGACACTTTATTTGACAAATTATTTGGCTCTTAAACTTGGGGCACTCGGGAGGTTCATAACGTTCACTCTTAGATGTAAAACCCAACGCCCTGGTTGACAGAGGAAGTGTTTTTCTAGTTCTCACAGTCGCATTTTAGGGACTAGTTGGCATTACATTTTACAGATCCAACAACATGGTGTCAACAATGTCCATGGACTTCAAAAACAGCTGTTTTGTGTTCACATGAATCCCCCAAGTAAATAATATAATAAGACTGCTATAAGAAGACTGCTGACAACGTTGCTTCTTATCCATAATATAAGGATGATTTATTCTGTGTTCAGTGTAGTTGTAGTAGTTTCATATGTGGTAGAAAAAAAACAAGGGACATACCTTTTTAGAAATGTCTCATGTTTAAAGTGTAATCATTGTTTTGTATATGTTGCAAAACCTGAAATAAAATTAGCTTCATAATTTTCGGTCTTCTGTTCATACGGCATAGAAACAGATAATGCGAAATCTGACTTAGCCCCTCAGTTTGACACTTGGCTGAGGGAACTAATGGGCATCTTACATGTAGAGGCTGAGATATGAACTGTCCGGCAACTCTCAAAAATTCCTCACCATATGGAGCCCAGTGCTGCAGCACATCAGGGTCTAAAATGTCTGCCCCCTTGGTGCCACTTGCCCTGTCGGGTGCCCCTCCTGGGTCCCGCAGTGAAGAGACTATCACAATGAACATGTTAAATGTGCCCCTATTTTGTTTTTTATTTTATTTTATTTATAGCCTATTTTCTTAATCATTCTGTTGAATTTATTTATTTATATTTTTGTCTTTCTTGTCTGTTTATGTGAGGGAGGGGGTGGGGGTTGTGTAAGTATAGTATGTGTCTACGTATATTGTTTTTTGTCCGTATGTGAAAAAAAACTTGTAAAACCACTAAATTAAAAGTAAAAAAAAACACAGAACACATCTTTAAATCAAACAACTTTTCTTATGACTTGTTCTATTATTTCTCCTCATAATCTCCTCTAAGATGAACGCCATGTGATGGCTACTGTATGGCAGACCATTTTACTCACACCTTCAAAACAATGGGATATCTTCACAATCACAGACATGAAGAAAGAAAGCTGGTTTATCAAGGAATCACCTAAACTAAGCTCTGTGGGTTTAACACTATCAAAACTGATAGCTGAAATATATGGCTGTCTTGAAGCACTGCACTTATATCGTGGCATGGTTTCTACTGTTAAAGAAAATAAGTGGATTGCAATGCACTCCTTGTTATAATAGTAATGTCAATGATATGCCTACCCTCTCAGTATTTTAGAGCCCAGAAATCCAAGGTTTCTTTGACACTTTTGACACTGATAGTACATTGGACACAGTCATAATATATGCTGAATGTTTCCATTACCACCATTTTGTATGGATGTTTACACTGGTTCCTTTGTTCATTTACTGTTGTCAGTCATCTACAGGTTTCTGAGATGAGGTTTAAAATCTGCCACCTGCTGTATCTTAAACTCTCTATTAAAATATAATACTGGCAAGCAGTAAATAAACAAACACCATCTGTCTGTGCTTTTTTCTTCTTCTTTGCTTGACATCAAACTTTACACAAATGACAGCAATAATTGCAGGAGAAAGATTTTTACCACAGCCAGCCATATTGTTTAAGGAAAATAAATACAATACATCTTAATCATTAAGATAAAGATACAATGACAAGAAACCAGTATTGGACACACTGTGGTGATGGTAGCTATGTGGGGTGAAGGCAGCTTCCCATACAGGCCTAAATGGAGAAAGAATTAAATAAATACAAAGTTACTTTTTCAGGTGCCAGACAAACTGCACTCGTTGTGAAGTCAAAGCGATGATTTCTTTTCTCTCCAAAAGAGAAAACACATCAGTCAGGCCTGAAGCAAATTACAGACTGTTTCAGACAGGTCAGACATCACCTTCTCCTGTCACAACCATCCAACTTCTGGCATGCTGAATAGCTTGTAATTGCAGGTGTCTGCCCCAATGGCAACAGTAGGATTATTTTGGTTCACCAAATGAGCTATACTGCTAAAAGATAACTAGTGCAACTGAAAGAAAAAAATGGGAAGATTTAATAAGGCAGAGATTTAAGATACTTCTGTTAATATGTTGTGTTTTAGATGGTGTAATTCAAACACATATCTGTATTAAGGGAAAATAACCTCGGTAGAAAAGATGCCAAAAGCCACCTTTAGTAATGACTTGGAACTGTGTGACTTAAGACATACATTTTTTTCACTTTAAGATCTTAATAAAAACACACCAGCAGACTCATGTGAAAGTGATTGCTGGCACCAGTTACAAATAACCCCAGCAAGTCTCTTGATATTTTAAACTACGCAAACCTTCTGCGTGTGCGGGAGAGAATCTCTTTGTGTTTGTAGAGGAGATAGGATTGGCTTGTTCCTCCCACAAGGCTGTGCATGGGCGCTGCTGTTCTTCACTGATACATTTCAGTTTCTCTCTTCATACAGGGCTGTACGCTTATTTTTTAAAGTGGTAGCACTGGTGCTAGCAAGCAAAAAAATTCAGTAGCACAAAAAAATTTGGTAGCACACAAAGTATGATCGAAAACTTGCATGACCCTAACCCTTGCATTTAGCTCAAATTACCTTTGAGCATGTCATCTTGGTTTTATTTGAGATTCTCAATGAATATGATATCCTAGTGTGCAGTAATAATTGTAGAAAAATGAATAGGGGTGCACTGATTGCAATTTAGACAAAAGAGTCTAACCTGCCAATGGCAATTTTTTTGCTGATTCAGAATTATTTCCCCCCCATAGAACTATAAAAATAATGTCTATACCTATATATTTTTATAAACATATCATTATTATATTAGGCTAATAATAACAAAAATTTTTAGAACATTTCATTATTTTAATGAAAACCATACTTTAAAACATTGAACATATAGCCTATTAAATAAATTAGTAAACATAGTTATACAATTTAGGCCAAGTTAAATAGGTTGTGTCAATCTTTGTTTAAATCATAGATAGTTACTGCTGTTGACTGCTTTCTTTATAGGTCCATGGTTGACTGAAGGGCTTTGAAGCGCTAAGTTCCTGTTCTTACCTGCTTCAAAATAAGAGTCAACTCGCATTTGGCTAGTAACCGACTTTTATTGTGAAGGCGCACAGGAAATGTTCTGTTTGCACACGCACTAACTTGACTGCGTTAATGTAAAGAGAGCCGTCTCCTTCCTGTTTTAACCGTTGGTGAAGTTAGACGCTATAATCGCCGTACAAGCACAGATCCCGAGCACACATCTTTCACCAGCCAAAGTGAAGGGTATTAATAACTTACTCGCCTAAGACTACATTCACCCGCATTTGGAGAGTGTTAATGTAGAGCCCTCTAAGCAGTATTGTGCATAGCTCCTCTGACAGCATCTGCTCATTAGCACTGGTGCGACTGGACTTGTATTCATCATCGCACGTGATCAATTTCAGTCGCAAATGCGATCAAAACTGTCGCACTGTACAGCCCTGTCATATTCCATGTCTCCATCCATACACACATCCCAGGCCAACATCAACCTTTTCAAGTATGTTTTTCCCCCATAGAGTTGAGTATTTTTGCAGCACTGCAGCACGTCTTTTGACCTTGAACCATATGGGATTTTGAATGTCTCTGCATTATCATACTCTATGATGCGGTGGAAGACGACACTGTCAGTTGATACACTCATGTGTTGTTTAACTAATTAGATACAGCATATCTGGTCTTGTAAGCAAATTCTTTTTTTTCCGGGGTCATACTTCACTGATAGGATGCCTATACAATTATAGCTCCACCATTGGACCTAATTCAAATAACTAATGAAGAGGATTAGCAGTAATGTTCATGCTAATGGGAATCTCATTTCAATCTGAGACAGTTAGAAAAACCTCTCCAGGTTGAATTATCTTCCAAGGCTCTTTTGAAATCGGCTTACTTGTAATAAGCTTACGCTCCAAATACTGAAATAATTTTCAATCACACCCTTCCAAAACAAGACAAATGTTAGACTGTTGCCTCTCACAAATTCATAAGCATGCCAAACTCTGCAGAAAAAACTGCATATTTAAAAATTCTGAATTGATCAATTTATGCTGACGTGAACATTTTTTAACAGCCTAATGGATTGTCTCCTGTACATTTTCTTATCTTGATGGAACAGAATCCTAGTGTCCTCTTGTGTACGCAGCAGCAATTTACCCAGAGAAATTGGAACCTTGTAATGTAAAAGGCATGAAGCTGCAGGTGCACTTTGAGAAGAAAATTAAGGCTAAATCAATTGTGTCCTATGTGAGCAATTTATTAATATTTTCTGTAATAATTTGGAGACACAGAATGACCAAAAAGCAGAAAGAAAAAATATGCAGGTATAGAAAAATCCAGTCAGCTTCGGAAATGTTTAAATAAATAATCCTTATAAATAATCCCTTATCCCGTTTTTGCTTCCGTTTTCGTTTTTCTTTTCAGATATCTTGGCCTTGCTAGCTAGCAAGATACAACCTTCATGTCACTTTGTCAATGGCATTCAAATATGAGTATATTACACATGCTGTGTCATGGTGCCCACGTGGGTCACTTGCTGATTGGACCGATCAGAAACCACAAACATTCATATCAAGTGATGGACAGAAAACTTGACAAAATACAAAACCGTGACATTTTTAATGTCTCAATATAGGCCCTTGATCTTAGAAGACCCAGAACAATGTTATTTAAAAATAAAATAAAAAGTACCGGCTCTTGATAGGCCCCCCTGAAGAAAAATAATGTGATTTATTTAATTTGTCTTTACTGGCTCATTATAGGCCTCATTATTTATGATTTTTTTTATTCAAGACACTTTAATCATGATAATTACTAGGAAGCTTAGGCCATTGCTGCAATAAGCCTTGACTTGTTTTTTTTTGTAATCTTGTTGATACATACAATTCAACTTTACTTCTTTCACAAACTAAAAATCAATATGCAAATACCAGCAATTAAAGAAAATATTGGAATGGCCTCTCACTTTACTCCCTCTTCTCTTTTCTCAACAAAAAAAACAACAGCTTTGTGTTTAGGAACATCATTTGAATAATAATAATATAATACACATTTGAATATTATACTAATTTTAAAAAATAGATTAGCCATACAATTCACCAAACAAGCTCGCACAACGCTATGACACTGTAATGCTTATTTCCCTTTCATGTTAAACTGACATTCACATCCGACTCGTATGGTTTGTTTGCGCTGTATATGTGTTATTCTTCAATTTATATGCAAATTCATAGCAACATGTTCCACAAAACGTACCTTATCCCTCTATGGCATGGCGTTGCCCTCAAGCAACAAACTACTATTTTAGTCATCACACAGGCCCTTTAATTGAAAAAAACACAAAACGTATTTATAATATCACATGACATGTCTCTGTCCAATGAAATGAGGGGCAAAAGTGGGTGTGGCATTTTATCTGGGGTTGCAACAGGCTTCTAGGAACCACACTTGCATGGGACACAGCACCTCAACTTGGCAAGATGAATATCACTGCTAAAATCATTTTATAGTAAAAAATATGGGCATGTGCATATGTAAAGACATATGTTTGATTGTTTAAAGACTAATTTTGTTTTTATTTATACACTAAAAGTGTGTTTTTCTGTTCGTTGCCTGAGGGCAACAATATGCAGTTAGACAACTTTTGTTCAGCAATATCACTAAGTGAAGCTATGTGCTCTCACATAATTTTGATGATAATCAATGTTTTTTACTTTACTATTACTACTACAGGAGTATGTTCCCACAGCCTGATGGTCCCACATGTCTAAGTAATGTAACTACATAATAAAGAATAGTTGTGTGTGTGTGTGTGTGTGTGTGTGTGTGTGTGTGTGTCACTCCTATTCTAACCTATTCCAGCTGTGATGCCGGAACCTAATTGCCAATTTCTGTGGGAACATAGGGATGACCCCTTCACAACACACGCACGCGCACACACACACACACACACACACACGCACACACACATTCACACACACACACACTCATAACAGATACACACACGCACACACACATTCACACACACACACTCATAACAGATACACACAACCCAACACATCCACACAACTCTCACACACAGATATACACAACACACACACCCATTCTCACAGCACACACACACTCACAACACAAACACCGGCTCACCCAGCCACACACACACACACACGCACAAAACACACACAGATATAGACAACTAGACAACACACACAACACCACTCACAAAACACACCCATTCTCACACAACACAGACACAGACACACACACACACACACACACACACACACACACACACACACACACACACACGCACGCACACACACACAAACACACACGTAACAGACACACACAACCCAACACACCCACACTAACAACTCTCACACACAGATATACACAACACACAGGGACGCCCAAGCTCCCACAAAGTGGGGTGAAATATTTTTTTCCACAAAAAATAAAAAGTCATGCTATTTTGGTCGCCACAGTGACCTGCCTTCAAGCAATAGGTAGACAAAACATCCCTGTGTCTGCGCATATCTCCCTCTAACATACACTGGTGACAACATCACCATGACAACAGGACAATGTGAAATTCAACAAGCTCAGAATATTGGTTGGGACAGACTGTTCCCCTCAGACGCTCAAGTGTTTCCATTGAAAATGGTTATAGGGGTTTGGCTTCATTATGGGAATACTTATAAAAGGTATTGTATTTACACAGTAGTGTACTGTTACAACAGACCCAATACTCTGTAGTCAACCTTATTAGTTATAGAGGATATCTCAGCCTTTTTTCTTTTCTCACCCTAATGCTGGATAATGTGACGGATCTATCTACAGAGGTCTTGGCTGAACACAGGGAATTGGACACAACTCACTGAAGGCACATATGACAAGTCGAGCATTTTGGGGCGTGCAATGGGGTAAATTAAATGATCAAAAAACCAGCAAAAAAACATATTGGATCTTAGAAATATAAACAACAATGTAAAGAAGTGAAACTTGCCTAAATGTCTTTGAGCAAATACTTAACAATAAAACATCTTTTTTTTATCCTTTTTTGCCCTCTTTCAGTTTAACTTATTTGGATCTATGTCAGTCACTTTAAATTTTCTTCAAGCTCTTTGGTTTTTCTGAGCCAGCGAGGACAATGTTCGTGAATCAAGATCATTTAGATCAGTGCTTTTCAGAAACATCGTTTTTTTGACAAGCTAAAGATATCATTTGGCAGCAATCAAGAACATCTGTGGGTTACTAATTCTCCTCTCAGTTTTTCATCATGAAACGCACAGATATACACATGCAATTCTTATTGCCACTCGCCTGTCACTCTTTCCCCAGTCAATTTACTTCATATGCTCATAGTACAATTCCTGTCAAGTCCAAAGAACTATGTTAATAATTGATTAGTGAATAGTGGAGGGGTTTTTACTTTCAGAAAATGTTTTCTTCACACATTTGAGAAAAGTAGCTAAAGTTAATGTAAATGTTGATTTGAAAGACACATTTTGAGGTAACCCTTGATCCATTTGATATCTATTAGGCAGGTTTATACTTCCTTTGCAACAAAGCTTCTACAAAAGATTTATGTAATTCTGTCCAGTGAGCAAAGAAATATACCCAAAACAAGCCTGCATTAAAATAAATCCTTCAATGTAAAGGGTAGTCAGTCAGCAGAACACTTCTATGTTGTTCAGAATATTCTGACACCCTACAGCACACTTATTTTGTCTTCTGCTGTGACAATCCTTTGTTACTTTCTTAAAGCGCTCTATGTGACACCCCAAATCTATTGTGGAGTTAGTCTCATTCAAAATTATGAGGAAGCCGTTTTTTTTGTTTGATGATGCTGTAACCCTACTTCATTGCTAACTCATTCATTCTAACTATATCCGGTATTTTGTGTGGCTAGACCCAACCCATTGTTTTCTGCATATTAATGACAGGTAAAACAATCTATAATGGACACAACAGATGGCAAATAAATTCACTTCCCACTCAGCGTTTGTGATACAGCAGGTAGCCATAAGGAAGAGGAAAGGGAAGCTTATGAGGATGCAAGTGAACAGATAGACATGGCTGCATAGAGGCCAGCTATGAACTTCATTACTGTACAAATAGGACATTCACAATAGTAGGAGTTATGTCTATACTTTCTGTATACCGTCCTGTAGAGAATGTGCACACCAAGTAATTGCTTAGGTTACTTTAATTGTGCTCATCAGCAGCAGTAGTAATAATAATAATAATAATAATAATAATAATAATAATAATAATAATAATAATAATAATAATATAATTAGCTTTAATGCTGTGATGTGCACTTCTAACAGTATAGTGGTAAAACAGATTTGTATTAATGTTGGACTAAACATACCCTTGAGTTGTCAGAGCAATGCGAGATTTAGGTTGAAAAAAAAAAAAAAAAAGAACAGTTTACTTGTCAGCGTTTTCTTCCCTTGTTCAGCAGGTCTGAACTGGTGCATGACTTTAAAGCTCATTTGTTGTGCCTTCAGTAAAGCAAATGATTCAGGCATGTGGATGGGGAAGCTGTCAATTCCTATTCACTTTTAAATTTTTTATTCTCCGAGTCATTATTTTCATTCCCAAATGAATCAAGATTTTTAACATAAGTAAAGTTGTGTGAAATTGAAACCACATAATACGATGCACTCCTCGTAAACATATGTATTATAGTTGTGCGTATAGGTCACTGCGCCATATTCCTGTATTGTGGTGCACTTTTTTGCTCCTTAACTAATACAATATTTCTTCAATAAACTTAAAATGTCAGATTGTACCACCATGTACTTTACTTGTTTAAGTGTCTTACATTTGCACTATAATTATTTTCTGGAAAACTATTACACACACATCGCTTAATTCCCATAAATAGAAGAGGACACACGTACTTAACAGCTATCTAGGGGCTAAAATACAAGAATCTTGAACATGGCCATATGTGACTACTGGGTCTTGGTTCAGTTTATGCCCTGGCTACATTTCCCACACCTGGAGTTGAACTGTGCCCTCCTTTGTAAAACAAATGTCGATAGTTAGCCTGCTATCGGTGTATGAATGTGTGTGTGAATGGTAACGTGGGAATGGGAACAGGTCTCCCTTGAAAAAGAGTCTTCGGACTCAACGGGATATACCTGTATAAATAAAGGTTAGAAAGAAAGAAAACAAAACAAAACAGTTCTGAAAATTTGGGACAACAGATATACAACACAGACACACAACACATCTTCCATGTTTCAATTGTCATTGCTTTCCAAAATGACCTACTGTTCTGTTCTGAACTGGAGACCTTTTAATCAGGATTGTCTGTGCCTTTCCAAACAGATATAATTATATAAATAAGCAACAAAAATAGCCAATTATAGTTAAAGAAAGACCACAGTCATGCTTTAAAAAAAACAATGTTGACTATTGGTGAGAGATACAGGCAGCAATGTAACAGGGTATCTTGTGTGAAAATCTAATGTTTATCAATTTAATAATCCACTTTGACCTCCACTCTTTAACAGCTTCACAGAACCTTAGCCCCCTAGAGACAATAATACTTACTCACAACGTCGCTTGTACTGAAAAGTAAATGTCAGTCATAGGTCAACCAACCAACTCAGTCGTTTATCTGGACAATCTCTTCTGTGATCAGCTTCATCGGATGTTTTAGTTTCTAATATATAGATTAAGCCAAGAGTAAAATTTTTGTTTTTTTGCATTGACATCAATTTGACAAGATGTGGTTGTGGACTGCTCTTAAATAACTATAATCTTCCTCTCTCTCACACCTGTATACACAAACAAACAACTCTCCTTCCACAACGCCGCGTCATGACAGGTTGTTTCCATTATTTTGTTTCCGTGATGAATAGTGGTTCTTTCTTGATGTACAGCTTTGCATATCCTGCCAGCCGTGCTATGCAACTGATTTCTCTGGGTAATAACTGAGAGCATTGTTTTACCAACATAAGCTGGCCATTCATATCTCCCTCGGGCAGCAGAAATTGTTGAAACGGAAGCATTGTCATCTTCTGCAACCCCCATCGTAAGACAAATACATTGGAGTATAACATTTTGAGTGAATGATAATGGAGTTGTATAATTTGGTTGTTAATCTGTAGATGTTTTTTCCTTTGCCCAAAACCACAGTCTTTACATGGCATGCCTTACAACCAGCATGTGGATTTGATCTTGTAGTTTCCAAACATTTCATTTTTATTTTTCCTCTGTGACTACAAGGTTGTAGTTTAATGGGTTACCAGGGGAAGAAGGTGCTATGCTAGAAGCTATACGTTCACATTGTTGTACAATCAAGGATGCGCTTAAATGCTTAGCAATTTGTCCATCCCAGTATCCCCTGGAATTTATTTATAATTAATAATAATAATTAATTTTATTTATTTATTTTTAATTTTACTGTACCATAGTAACCATATACAATACATATACAATATATTGTATGCTATTTCAGAAAGAAGCAATTGCTCTTTTGTTTTCATTTGCTAGATGGTGACTATTGTTTTACAAATTGGTGATCGAAAAACATGTGTTCTCACAAAACTTATGATGTCTGGTGAACGGCTTTACAATTGGCATCAACTGTCAGAATCAAGTTTTCAAGCAACGGGCCTATATTTATATAAGATGGGGTAGGCTCCTTCAAGCTCTTTTGCCAGGAGCTCTTTGTAGCCCTTGTTAGACAAACGTGCCTTCGTTCCTTCATAACATGCTGACTTATCTGGAAGAAAGTTGAATTGATTTGTCTGCTGATTTTTGTTGTGAAAAAGAAAATGCATCTGTCACACAGTGTGTTGCTTCCTCAGTAATATTTCAAATGCTTCAGCCCTCACTGTCTCTTCAAGACAATGATCAAGAGGTCTGCCATTCAGTGTTGCTGCCGTGAAATCTGTTTGCATTTGTGTGGTGCTGTATTGGGTAGAAAATGCATCTTTCTGAGAAATCACCCTTTTTCTTGTGGAGTGAGGTGACCTTGATGCAACTTATTACTTGTGCATATATTGTGACATTTGTATATCCTTTTGTCATAGGTAAAAGTAGGAAATGTTTAATGAAACAGAATAGAAAGGGGAGGACCATAGGGCCATAGGAAGTGAGTAGGGGGAAGGACCTTATATGGCCATACAGTAGGAAAGAGTAGAGGGAGGGGGCTACCGGGGCTCCCCCGTGCAGCTGTGTCTTTTTCACTCCTCCCTCTCACAAGTCTGATTGGTTTTTCAAGTCACTATATAACATCAAGTTTTGAGCAGGACAGGGCTTTTTGGGGCCGCTTTTTGTAGACACTACTCTGTTCCAGCTCTCTCTGTCTCCCACCATGGAGGCAGAAGAAAAACTTAGAAAACTTTGTGAGTTCAAAATACTCTGAAAGATTTTGGACTTCGAAGTACTTAGAGGCAAAGTCTTTTAAAAACACATCTTTGAACCTCTTGACACTAAGAATGACTTGATCAAGAATTTTTATACATAGGAAAACGGAATGAGTTGCAGGAAAAAAGACAGATATTTATGTGGAACCTTTATCCAATGGGAAAGCCTTTCTTTAATAGGCAACGACAAAGGTATCTGTCTAGCCTCTTGCACGACATTAAGTTTTCGTAGCGCGTAAGATAATACTTACCGGCACTCATGCAAGTGTTGGGGTATTGTTTCACGAGCTACAACAAATTTAGAAACGAGAACCAAGTCAAAATAACTCTATTGAATGAGTTATAGGCATACAACCTCTTTTCTTTTCCTTTCTGGTCCATTTTATGTATTCTACCTATACTCTCTTGTATTTTGTAAATAAAATCCCTTAAATGTTGTAAAGCCTCAGTTGTGAATTAGTTTATAACTGGAACAGAAGGACTTTAGGTATAGGGTTTTTTCTTCAAAGAGATGGTTTCGTCCCTGGGGAGGTAAGTTCACTTTGATTCCACACAACGGCACATTACTGATTTAAAACACACACAACCTCATACAATTAACCTCTCTGTAAGGAGAGAATATGTTGATACACCTAATCTTTAAAAATAAAAGAATAGGTTATAAATACCTTCCCAGATTAAACTAGATGTTTATATTCTGAAAATAGTATATCTGTTCTATTTTATTAGAAGGGTGGTTTACAAACTAAGTTACGTACAACTTACAAACAATAATTTGCGAATTGAAATCTTTATTCTAAAACCTAGAGAAGTATTTTGAGAAGCAATATTAGAAAGGGTTAATAGTTTAGAGGAGGTCGGCCTCATCCTAGGATGAGGTGGCTCTGATAAAATAGACACTTTTCAACACAGTGGTATATACTGAATATTATACTTTTGATAAATGTAAAACTCAGGTGGTAAAGAGGGTAAATCCAGCGCTATTAAACAAAGATGACGGGGTTCGCGTCTCTGGTAGGTACAGTGGTGAGCGGAGAGTTTTCTTTATGAAGGAATAATAGACAATTTAAGCATTGTGCTACAAGTTGGTTAATATGGGTTTGATAGGACATAACTAATAGACCTTTTGATACTAGCTTTTCATTTAGATTAGACCTTTTCAAGTCGAAATCGTAATATTCTTTAAACTGCAAGCAAGTAAAAAATGAAGCTGTACCTTGTTTCTGATGTCTTTATCAAGAATCGTTACTGTTGTTTTAAGCCTTTCCAAACTTTCACTTTTCCAATTCTTTAGTAGTGAAGTTTGTCTGTTCTGTAGTCATTAGCACATACTTCTTACAGTCTGATGAATGAAAAAAAAATAAAAATATCCCTCTCAACGAAATGTTTACTTTTCATCTTTGCAATGGAAGCACAGTTGCCCTCTGGTTAGCAGTTAAAGTGTCTGGGGGTTCAATATGAGCTAGCCAGGCTTCACTACGGGCAATGCATTTGATTTGACACATCTGTGGAGATCTGTTTATAAATGGATGAGAGCCATTGAACAGGACTTTGTAACTGTGTATATTTTGTACAAACACCATAAAACAGCCACTACTCAATGCTTTGTGACCTCTAATCTAGAGTGGCTGTCTGTTGGCTTAGTCTTTGTCCCTAAGATTTTATTTGCCTCTGTCTTAATAGGAAGTACAGCAATCACTTAAGCAATAAGATATTGAATCAGTTTCAGGAGTGGAGGTGTTCTAGTTTCCATGGCATATCGAATGAAAATATGAACATCGTCAAATGCTCAGACTTAATTGATTGGATATTTTACATCTTCTCATATATCTTGTACTAAATGCTGTATATATTTAACTTAATCAAATGGAGACAACTCGTGAGTATAAGCCCTTGTGTGTTTCCTTACAAAAGCTAATGAGATAAATAAAAGAGTAGATATGTAAATGTTAAAAAACGTTAAAAAGCTAGAATTATGTATGTAATTTTCAATGTGTTTTAAGAGGTAATTTTGAAATGGTGGCTCTAGTTTTGTCAAAACAAAAACTCCTGCAAGGTCCTGCAAGATTAAAAAGCTTAAATCACACGGTAACATTTACGGAAATAATTCACCAAACTGTTGAAGCCGTCACAAAGTAAGAAGCTAATACTTCATCTTAACAGTTTTCCAGGTAGCTCAATACGTCATGGATTCACATTGAGAGCCAGTGAATCAGGATTACAAAGCCAGGAAGCTTATCTTCTTGCCATATTGTTGCAGATGAAACGGAAAAGACAAATGATGACCACTGCAGCATCATCAATTGAGGTTAGCTGTCTCCCTGTGGGTGCTTGTCATCTAGAACTACTGTCACAGTGGCAGGTTTGCAGCACCTAGTGAATGCATCTGACACTTATCATTTCAGCCAATCTAAGAGCCCCAAGTGAAAACAATTGGGGCCAAAGCTTACATTGACCATCACTGGGCCTTATATTGTCACTCAAGAGTTATCTTAAAGGGGAAATGTTATAGGAAACTCACTTTTTCTGTGCTTTCGCACATACAAATGTGTATCTGGCATGCATATCAACCCACAAATGCTGAAATAAGACAAGCCAGTCAGTTTCTTTCAGACTGCCTTGCACAGAACGTTTGTTTCAGCAAGACGATTTCAGCTGGCTTTTTGTACTCTTATCATAATGTAAATTAAATCAATAAATACTGCTGTGTATTGGTAACATAGCCAGAGATAATCATGGCTTACCTTCTATTTTGGGCCTTCCACGAGGAAAATTAGCATTCCCTGAATATTAGCCAGATAAGTAATGACCACGCCTCCATAGTGCCTTGTTGGTAGTCGTACATGTACTCAAAGCTATGTAGAAATAATGCTGTGCCTGGGAAGTAAAATACAATGGTGAGATAAGTCATGTGTGTGAAAACAACCAGCACTTGCTGTGACTTTTGTCCAGTTTGAATATAGTTGCATCCTCCAAACACTTACACAGCAAGTATGAATAATTGATGCTTCTTTGTCTGTTAACGACAGCCCTTTTTTCCCCTTCTTTTCCTCATTCATTTTCAGAGCAATCTTTAATTCATGGCTCATGGTGCTGCTAAGGCAATTAGCAAAAAAATAAAAAATAAAAATAGAGTCATTCTGAATCCTGTTATACATCAGAGTTACTATGTAACAACTTTTAACAGCCAATACACAAGGAAGGGTCCGAACCAGCAGATCAGGACCTTTTTTCAGATTAAAAGTTTGTTAAGGTTAGACTATGTCATTTTCAGTCAGGTAACTGAATTCCAGACATATCCTCAACTCCAGACATATCCTCCTATTTCTAGTACCCCTCCTTGATTGACAGCGTCATTTTGAGCATATTCTCACTAAAATATTCACGTAAATTCGGTGTTCATTTAAATGTAATCGTTCTCAGTCTTCTGCTGTGCATTTGACAGCCCTTTTCCCCCCCTTCTTTTCCTCATTCATTTTGCTCTGCAATCTCCTCTAGTTAATAAAAGCTGTTAGGAGCCAAGGTAGTCCGTTCTGTGGTTATTTTTCCTATTTTATGAAAGTACATAACATTTCCAAGCTCAGAGTGCAGCTTGTCTTCTTCAGCGGATGCTTGGGTTCCTCAAACCTTTGGAGGGATTTTCTGACTGCGATGGTCCAGTATGACATCATCATGCAGCTTTTCAACAAGCTGGAGCATTGACAAAACATGACTCATGCTGTAATAGCTGTTCATGCATGTTTGCATCTGTGCTACATCAGGTTGGCTACATACACATGCATGTGTACTAATGCAGGGATGACTTACGCTGCTTATTTTCTAAATTAAGGAACCCAACAAGCAGGTCGCTATGATTGTTGTTCCATTTTGGTCCGCATACAAATAATTGTGTTATACAATATAAGTAAATGTGGCAGTCTGTTGAACAGAATGACCCCCTAACAGGATATTTAAGCAAGCTATGGTGTAGATCCCAATTATTTTGTTCACATAAAGGATTCTTAACTCAACTTGCATGATTTGAATAGGTCGTAATTGCCATGGAGCTTAAAGGGAACCAGTACTGTGTTGCCACAATGTGACCTCCCTTTAGCTGTTTTGCCCCTGATGATAAGACATGCTTGATTGCAGTGTACAGAGGTTGTTTTCATATTTAAAAGCTAAACCTTGCTCATCTCATAATATGCTTTGGCTTGTACCTGCCTGCAAAATGATTTCCAGAAAAGGCATTTGAACTTTGTAGCCTTGTCATTCATAATATATTCTCGTATAAATCCTAACAGGTGGCATTACTCGGTTCTCTGACGGGTGTGTTTTCGGAAGGAAGCCTCAAATTCACAAACAGGCAAAATGACAGGCAATGCTGTTTCATTCTCACATATAATCCCATTGTAATGCATACCTCTATGGGAGATGCCGCAAAAGCTTATCTAGCTGGCACACTCATAACAACCTTGGATGCTAACAAAGCAAGCCACTGGGTGATGCAGAAAGGGCAACATGATCTCGAATATGCCAACTCTTCCTTGAGAGCATAATAATCCACAGTGCATTGCACAAATATAACTGCTTTTTTACTGGATTCAAATATGTCCCTTCAAGCTTTAAAAAGTGGAGAGGCATGGTAAATTAACTTTAAAAAATGATTTAAAAAAATCTGACATAATAATGGTTTGGTATTTCAGCCCCTGAAGGGTTGGATATATTATGCTCATTCACAGACTATGCAACCATCTCTTCCTTGAGCATCCTGACCCTTTTGAATTAACTGGTATTCAGGCAGTAACGCAAGAGTGAAATAATGTATAGTACATATGTACATTGCTTTCTAATGCAATCCATTTGCCATAGCATCAGTGTCAGCAGCCAAACAGTAATATCAGCAGTGAATGAGGGTAATGGTGTGTTGAACTTGTTACAGTTAAGATTCCATCAACTCATGATCCATAGACCTAAGAACATTGACTGTGAAATTACTTTGCACACTCTGCAAAGGATAAAATAAAGCCAAAGAAACCACACACGGAAACTTATTCTGTCTGACAGTGGTCTGAATGATTCATTCCCTCTCATCTATTAAATGGTGAACAATCTTTAATTCATGGCTCATGGTGCTGCCAAGGAAATTAGCAAAAAATAGATAAATAAATAAAAATAGAGTCATTCTGAATCCTGTTATGCATCAGAGTTACTATGTAAAAACTTTTAACAGCCAATACACAAGCAAGGGTCCAGGGAACCAGCAGATCAGGACCTTTTTTCACATTAAAAGTTTGTTAAGGTTAGACTATAATTTTCAGTCAGGTAACTGAACTCCAGACATATCCTCAACTCCAGACATATCCTCATATTTCTAGTACCCCTGCTTGATTGACAGCGTAATTGTGAGCATATTCTCACTAAAATAATCATGTAAATTGGGGGGCTCATTTAAATGTAATCATTCTCAGTCTTCTGCTCTGCATTTGAAAGGCAATTTGACACACAACTGTGCAGAGGCCGTTTTTTTAAAATATCATATCTGATTGTCACATTAAACCAACCCTCCATTAAAGCCTTTTTAGGGTGAAGAGTTTCAATAATACCCCAGGCCAAGCGATACATTTGTGCTGATGTGAGGATAATGGTTACGGGGCGTATGAAGAGATTATTGTTACCGTGATCACATCTCATTGGATGAAAAGATGTGCCTTAACAAGTTGATGGTAATGAAAACGTGTCTCTATCGAGGACAATATCAAATTGTACATCCTGGTCCTGATTCACAGATCCTAAACTGACTTAAGGATACAGATAATAAATGCGGGTTACATCACCCCCCTCTATGGACACACATTCTGAGAAGTGATGTGGTGGTACACCCATACATTTTGCAAGCATTTCTCTCGATGCAGTTTTGCCTGAAGTTATACTTGGTCTAAAACTTTTGAGGGACTCTCATTTGTCCTGTGACAATTGTAACTGTGCGTTTGCAGTAATCTTTGAAAAGTATGGACTCTTGATTGGTCATGTCACTTATTTCAGAGGAAGTTTTAGAGATCACATTTTGTTAAACATGTCTTTAAGCTGCCTTCATGAGATACAACTATTACTTAAGTCACTAGTTATGCAAAGGAAAGGTTTTTTCTCAAAGCTTTTACCTCACAAATTCAATCAAGAGCTGTTAAGTCTTTATGATTTTCATTGTTAAAGTCATGTCCTCCATGGAAATTGTTTTAGATGCAAGGCCATTCATAATTATTCTGGCTTTGGCCATTCATGTCCCAGGCACTTGAAAACTAAATGGCTCTTGACTGCTTAACAGATGTGAATGACCTTTATGTGACATCGTGAGGGAATAAAAGACACTGCTCAAAAACTGGAACCCCCAACCCTTATTTCCTGTCCTTCACATTCTCATCTCTTTGAGTCACAGGATGAAGTGTTGCAACTTGAGAGCCAAGAGACTGCAAAACTTTATTGTCCATCTGGAAAGTACAGCAGGTTAGGTGTGGTGATGGCCTCATTATGTTAAGAGAGGGGTTGAAGCCCGTCCGGGGACATTTTCTGATTGCAGTCCCTGGAGTGCCTCTTCTCTGGCCCAAGTGGAAGCTTTGGTGAAATGTGAATATGCGGCGTTGTGAACAGATGTGGTTTTATGAAAGCCAATCCTATGGACTGCATTACTTAGGTATGTGTGTATACCTAAACACACACACACACACACACACACAGACATTATACTGTACCCTTTTATAGGCCACATTGCAAGGATGAATAGCAATATCAGTATGCTAAATCTCAGAGGATATCTGTAAGTGTGATGCTGTGAAGCTCAACACGCAGAAATAATCTTATGATCTTGTACTGCTTGTGCTACTTGCCTTGATCTAGTATATAAAGTAGTTGACAACTCCTCAAACTCAAAGACAGGTTTTCATCCCAGTGAGGCTTTTGCTCTAGATGGATCAGGCCAGTGAACCAGATAGGGAACGGCTGGGATACACTGTGAGAAACCTCTTCGGTAACCCCATATAGTCACGGTCCCCAATCTGACAAATGAAAAATAGCTTGCTAACATGCTGTGCTGTGTTGCAGCTCTGCACTCAAAACACAAGCAGATGGGGAGACAGTGGGCTGCTGTTCTTGCCTTTTCTCCCAAGACAAATGGGGAGACAGAAAAACCAAACAGTGGGACAAAAGACAATGCTGTATGCATTGTCTTTTGTCCCACTGTTTAGTTTTATATATTGGTTATATAATGTTTACCCGCTAATATATGGCTAGTATTTATCACTGATTTCACATTTTGCTTTATAGAATACGTCTGTGCGATTATACTCCAATTTTCTTTTTATGGTTTTGAACTGGGGATAATGTTTTGGTTTTGCTAATGTGACAGTTTTCCCAAAATACTGTTAATGTTCAGCAATAGTTCATCCTCCACAGCTGCATACAAAGGTCCATCTAATTCAGCAGTGTTATACTGACCTAATATATTGGCTGGAAGTCAGGTTAATCCAATTGCCTTAGGAGAGAGAACTACTCCAAGGCTCTCTGTGATTACCTGCTCATTTCAGACAGTGTAATTCAGTGTAATTATCCTCAAGTACAATAGGCTTAGCTGGAAAATAACTTTGTGAATTTGCAACATCTATTGGAAGCTGTTTTGTAGTAATTTTCCAGGATTAAATGTACACAAATACTACATATTCCAGCACTCCAGACTATACAATGTATCAAATCACCAATTTCGGCGGGAAACTATTAATATTGTAAGAACAGCAACATTTCAAATTCAAACAACATGGATGACTCCCACTGAGCTCCCAGCTCTCTCTATTGGATCAATTTTAACAATTTTCCAAGTAAGTACTTGACCTTTAATATTTTTTTCCTGTATTGTAAAGTTGTTCTGTAACATATTACTTCAATAACCAAACTAAAAAAGTTAAATTTACGTGATTTTCAGTGATTTCTTTTAATGTTGCAAAAACGCAACACTGGGCTTCAATGGGAGTCATTTTTCAAAACAAAAGGGCCAATCACTTATCATGAGTAAATTGTGTATTATTTGTATTTTAAGATAAAGTTCACTAAAGTTTAAGGTTTAAAGTAATTTAGTTTTATATAAAACTAAATAACCTTAAACTTTAGCCTAAAACTATAACACAAATACAAAACTTTTGTTTTGAAAAATTACTCCCATTGAATCCCAGTGTTGCTTTATAGTATAATAATTTACAGTTTAT
Organism: Hyperoplus immaculatus; assembly: GCA_949357725.1. Taxonomy (NCBI): domain Eukaryota; kingdom Metazoa; phylum Chordata; class Actinopteri; order Uranoscopiformes; family Ammodytidae; genus Hyperoplus; species Hyperoplus immaculatus. The sequence continues at coordinate 11,396,360 of OX442355.1, read as the reverse complement.
ACATGTGTGAGATCTGCAAAAGATAAAAAGGGTAACCCTAACCCTAACCCTAACCCCTAACCCCTAAACCCTAAGCCTAACCCCACCCCTAACCCTAACCCTACCCCTAACCCTCTAACCCTAACCCTGACCCCCAACCCCAACCCCAACCCCTAACCCTAACCCTAACCCTAACCCTAACCCTAACCCTCTAACCCTAACCCCTAACCCTAACCCTAACCCTCTCACCCTAACCCTAACCCTAACCCTAACCCTATACTCTAACCCAGTAACCCTAACCCTAACCCTAACCCTAACCCTAACCCTGACCCTCCAACCCCAACCCCAACCCCTAACCCTAACCCTACCCCTAACCCTAACCCTCTAACCCTAACCCTAACCCCAACCCTAACCCTAACCCCTAACCCTAACCCTCTAACCCTAACCCTAACCCTATACTCTAACCCAGTAACCCTAACCCTAAACCCTAACCCTAACCCTAACCCCCTAACCCCAACCCCAACCCTAACCCCTAACCCCTAACCCTAACCCTCTAACCCTAACCCCAACCCCTAACCCAAACCCTCTAACCCTAACCCTAACCCTAACCCCCTAACCCTAACCCTAACCCTCTAACCCTAACTCTAACCCTCTAACCCTAAACCCTAACCCTAACCCTCTAACCCTAACCCCAACCCCAACCCTAACCCCTAACCCTAACCCTCTAACCCTAACCCCAACCCCTAACCCAAACCCTCTAACCCTAACCCTAACCCTAACCATAACCCCCTAACCCTAACCCTAACCACAGAAATACCACATGACACATTCACCACGGAACCGGACAACATACACTGGGAACCCGTCACAGCCAAATCCATCTTCAACAACTGGTGCTCACTTCTAAATTTATAACTCCGCCCAAACCCAACCCGGCTACCACCACACAACCCCCAACCCACACCGACCCCAACGTTGACCTGGGGCTGAGTTCCACATCCAACATCCTGAACCTCTCCAAACTTTTCACTCCATCCCCAGCCCAATCCGCCCTCCTGGAGAGGGGCCTTTCATACATCCCCCGTCCATCCACCTTTGACTGGGAGGAACTTCACAGGGACCTACATCACTACCACAGAAGACTCAAAATCACCAACCACTTTCACTCCAGACCCACTACACATACAAAATCATTATTCACCTACAGCTCCAACTGGGAACCACTCACAGGCACTTTAGACACCACCACCACAGACTTAATTAAACAGAACCTACGGGCCCTGCGCACATACCGGCCTCCGCCAGATGTCCCCGACAATCTGCCGGAGGCCGAGCGCAGGGCCCTATCACAACTCACCAACAACCCAAACATTATAATAAAACCGGCAGACAAAGGCTCAAAAATCATCATCATGGACAGACAATCATACCTCATTGAAGCGAACCGACAGTTATCCAACACGCTGCATTACCGACCCATCCCAGCTAGCATCCAAACTGCAACCCAGACAACACTCCGGACCATCATCCTCTCACTCTACAATAAAAAAATCATCACTTCAAAACAAAAAGACTTTCTCTATGGACCGGACAACCCACGTGACAGACACTTCTACCTCCTCCCCAAAATTCATAAGGACCCACACACCTGGACCATTCCCTATGAAGTTCCTCCCGGCAGATCGATTGTGTCAGACTGTAACAGCTCTTCTTACCACATCTCCAACTACATCGAACACTTCCTCGGGCCCCTCTCCACCAAACATCCCAGCTATATCAAGGACACCTATCATTTCATCAATATCATCCGACCCATGGCTGTTCCCATCACATCATATTTATTCACCATAGACATCGATAGCCTGTACACTAACATAGACACCCCCACCGGACTCCAAGCCATAAGCGCCATCTTCAAAAAGTATCCAGACCACAACAGACCGGACCTGGAACTCATTCAATTAATAAACACCTGCCTCAATAACAACGACTTCCTCTTTAACAACATACACTATCTTCAAATCCACAGAACAGCCATGGGCCAACGCTTCGCCCCATCCTACGCTAACATATATATGAGCGAGTGGGAACGAGAGGCACTGGCCAAGTGCACCCATAAACCCCTACTCTACCTCCGCTACTTGGACGATATTTTCGGAATCTGGACTCACCACATCTCCCTTTTTCAGCCATTCATCAACACCCTCAACCACCACCATCCCTCAATCACAGTAAAATACATCATAGATCCGGCACAAGTAAATTTCCTCAACACCACAGTATTTTTCCAACTGTCAGACACCACCCACACCCATCTGCTAACTAAAACCTTTTTTAAACCAACAGACACACGTGCACTCCTCCACAAAAACAGCTATCATCCAAAGCACACATTCAAAGGCATAATAAAATCTCAAATCATCCGTTTTCACCGCATTTCATCTCTACAGTCAGACCTGGACCACTCCATCCAAATACTTTTCAATTCCCTCCGCACCAGACGCTACAGCAAACGCTTTCTCCGGACCATAAAAAACACCACCTTGGCCGCCCTCGCTCCCACTCGCTCCCCCACACACCCCACTCAGCCTCGGGTCACCAGCTCGGAGCGATCCCCACCCAAACTCCTGGACCCTAACCCCAACCTCATCCCCCCCTACCCTAAACCGGGTCTGTATCCTGCCCCCCACCCCACCCCTCACCCTAAACCCAACCTCCCCTCCCCCTACCCTAATCCGGGTCTGCATCCTGCCCCCCACCCCACCCCTCATCCTAACCCTAACCTTCCCTCCCCCTACCCTAAACCGGGTCTGTATCCTCCCCCCCACCCCATCCCTGACCCTAACCTTCCTGCCCCATACCCTAAACCGGGTTTGTATCCTGCCCCCCAACCTACCCCTAACCCTAACCCCCCCCCCTCTTTGGTTGGGGACCGCTCCGACCCCACTTCACACTCACCACCACAACCAGTTGTCTCCACCCCTTCAGAGCCCACACGCATCCTCCCCTTTGTCTCCACCTTCTCCCATAGAATAACCCATCTACACCACACAATCAAACAAAATTATAATCAAACACTCGCACAACACCCGGCCTTCACTAACCATAACACCATCTCAGCCTACAGAAAGAACCCCAGCCTCCAGAACATCCTCATCCACTCAAAATACAGTGACCATAGACCCCCCGACACCACACAGCACAGCAGCCTGTACAAAAATAGAAAATTCATAATCAACCCACACAGTCGGCAACAATACCCCACCCTTGGCTCTTTCACCCTCAACACCAGCAACGTAGTCTATATCATCTCCTGTACCATCTGCAATAAACACTACATCGGAGAAACTAAACACACCATCCTCACCCGGCTCAAACAACACCTCTACAATATCAGGGACGGTAAGCTCACCACCCCATTGGTCACTCATTTCAAACAACACCCCGCCACCAACCTCATCATCTCCAGAACTGAATCAAACAACCACTGGACCACCGGACAGAGGAAGAGGGCGGAAAAAATATGGATACATAAACTGGCCTTAACGATAAATAATCATCCTCCCCAACACAATCCATTCCCCCACTTCTTCCCACCCTGGACCATCCACGCTGCTGACCAGAGCCCCCGCCCTGCTCCCAACATGCTTGGTTTTTATTCCCCCCCCCCTTTTTTTTGAGATTTTTTTTAATTTTTCTAATTTTATTCTAATTATGCTAATTTTTTTAATTATTTTAATTTTTTAATTGTTTTAATTCTCACTATTTTAGGTGTTCTGA